>PVJH01001825.1:0-190877 GCA_004026705.1 Nesogale talazaci | reverse complement strand
TTCTTTGTACTTTTGAAAATGGATAAAATGCAACAGCCAGGAGACAGGGAGTAGCAAAAAGGGTAATAAGACCCATCATCTATGGACCCAAAGAAGCAAAAAAAAAAAAAGAAAGCAAACTGAGTCAATGCTAATTCATAGACACTGTATAGGGCAGGGTGGTGATTTTCTGAGACTGGGACTGTTATGGGAACAGAAGTCCCCGTCTTTCTCACAAGGCACAGCTGGAGGTTTTGAACTGCTATCCTTGTGGAGCAGAGACCAATGTGTATCCATTATGTCACCAGGGCTCCCTGCATACAATGAAAGAGTCTCAGCACAAATCACACTCTCACACAATTGAAGAGATAAAGAGACAACTCTACAATACAAGAGACCACTGTTGAAGAAGGAAAGAACTAGCAAGAAAGTAAAGACCCCAAAGAGCTAAGCAACAAAACTATGTTGACTCTATAGACATATATAGAACAAGTCACCCAACAACAGAACATGATACATTCTTTTGTAGCACACATTCTTTAGACTAAAGCATATGCTACACCACAAAGCAAGTCTCAATGGATTTAGAAACATCAAAATACCACAAAATATCTTCTCAGATAATAACACTATAAAAACTAAAAATCAACAATAGGATCATCAAAGAAAAAAGACATTAAATACATGGAAACTGAATAACACACTTATTCAAAACTACTTGAATTCCTTGCATCATGGAAAAATGGAAATACAACATTTCAAAACATTTGAGCAAAAGCAGTGCTCTGAGGGTAATATATAGGAATAAACACACTGTTATAGGTAAGTCTGTGGTGCCAACGTGGCCAAAGACGATAGGTAGGTCTGTTGTGACGACTTGACCAATGCACACGCGATCAATTGAAGGGCGAAAATAAAAAAGGCTTGGCAAGCTCCGCCCTTGCTCTCTTGCGTTTGCATCTTCGGACCAGCAGGCTGCCTCGTTGGTCCTGTGCCTCGACCTCCAAGCAACACTGCCCATGGGGACACCTAATTGTGGACTGTGTTGCTGTGAGTTGAGGTTCCTTCAAGCCCTACCTCGCCACGCTCCTGAGATATACATCTCTTGAGCTGGGGACTGTTGGACTCTGTCATCTGGCTGACTGTTGGTGACCTGCTCTGCTGTTTGCTGCCTGTGACCAGATAGTCTGAATTGCTCTACAGAGGACTACTCAGCGCCCCTCAAGACTTGAAGGACTGCCAGTCTTCTAGCTGTCTCACGCAATTGAGTTGCACCGAGCAATTTGCACTGCTTTATAGATAAGTTAACTGTTTCTCATCTTATATATCCTTCGGTCTACATAAATATATAAAGAGAACTACTAGTGTCCTGGTTTTATTTCTCTAGAGAACCCTCTCTGACATACACACATATCAAATAATAGTTTAACTAAAGTAGTAAAATAGATCTGCCTAAACAATCTGAAGAAGAGAACAATGGGACCAACTGTTCCAGAGAGATGTGGGAGAGGGGAAGGTGGAAGGTGGGGAAGGAGGGAAAGGAAGTGAACATTAATAAACCGAGGGACAAGGGAACAAAAAGTGATCTAAAATTGATGGTGAGGAGGATGTAGGAGACCTACTAAGACTTGATCAAGAGCAATGTAACCGAGAGGAATTACTGAAACCCAAATGAAGGCTAAGCATGATAGTGGGACAAGCACAAAGTAAGAGGAAATAGAGGAAAAGCTAGGAGGCAAAGGACACATATAGAGGTCTACATATAGGTATGTACAGATGTAAATATACTTATATGTCAATGGAGAAATAGACCTATGTACATATATTTATAGGTTTAGTATTAAGGTAGCAAATGGACCTTGGTCCTCTACTCAAGTACTCTCTCAATGCCAGAACACTTTGGTCTATTAACCTGGCATTCCATGATACTCACCCTCCTGACATGATTGCTAAAGACAAAGCAGGTGCATAAGCAAATGTCGTGAAATAAGCTGATGGTGTCCGGCTATCAAAAGAGATAGTGTCTGGTGTCTTAAAGGCTTGAAGATAAACAAGTGGCCATCTAGTTGAGAAGCAACAAAGTCCACATAGAAGAAGCACACCAGCATGTGTGATTATAAGATGTCAATAGGATCAGGTATCAGGCTTCAAAGACCCAGAATAACAACAACAACAAAAAACCTATCATTGTGAATGAGAGGGAGTGCAGAGGGGAGATGCAAAGTCCATCTATAGTCATTTGGACATTCCCTTACAGAAGGGTTGCAGGAAAGAGACAAACCTGTCAGGTGCAGTATAGCACTGATGAAGCACACAACTTTCCTCTATTTCTTTAATATTTTCTCCCCTACCCCCACTATCATGATACCAATTCTACCCTACAAATCTGGCTAGATCAGAACATGTACATGGGTATGGATAAGAACTGAAAACACTGGGAATCCAGGACAGATCAACCCTTCAGGAGCATGTCATACCAGGAAAGGAAGGGGAATGTGGGGTCAGATTGGGGGAACTGACCACAATGATCTTCCATTAATCCCTTCCCTGGGGGATAGACAACAGAAAAGTCAGTGAAGGGAAACATTGGTTAGTGTAAGACGTGACAAAATAATAATAATTTAAAAATGATCAAAGGTCCATGAGTGTGGGAGGAGAAAAATATGAGAAGATGATACCAAGGGCTCAAGTAGAAAGAAAATGTTGTGAAAATGAGGATAGCAACAAATATACAAATGTGCTCAACATAATATATGTATGTATTGTGATGTATCATGTATGAGCCCCCAATAAAATGATTAAATATATATATATTCCTTAAGTATTGCACATTTTAAAGCACTATCTATGAGGAGGTACCATCCAAAAATCTGAATATCTATTTCAAAGACATGTATTTAAATTTTTCTGCAAAATAACCCTATCACCTTAAAAGCACTCTCCATTATTCTTGATACATTTGTCAAATCTGTGATTCCATTCTTGGAAACATTTTTCAAAATTGTCTGTTTGAATGGCTTATAGCTCTCCCACATTTTTTTCTTTTAATCCTTTTATTGGGGGCTCATACATCATTTTTCACAATATATAGTTACATAGACTGTGCCAAGCACCTTCACATGCCTGCTTTCGTTAACATTCCCCAAATATCCACTTTTTTACTCAGGTTCCTGATATCAGCCTCCCTTCCTTCCCCCTCCATCCTTGTCCCACCCCCATCAGTCCTCATTACTTTATAAATTATTATTGTTTTGTCATATCTTATACTGTCCAACATCTCTCCTCACCCACTCCTCCCGATATCTGTCCTCCAGATAGGAGGCCATCTGTAGATCCCTGCAGTTGGCTCCCTCTCTCCACCCCACCTTCCTTCCACTCATCTAGTAGCTCCACTCTCACCACTGGCCCCAGGGGGCTCATCTGCCCTGGATTCCCTGTATTCTGTGATTCCATCTCTGCCACTGTACCTCCTCCAGTCTAGCTGGATTTGTAAGGTAGAGTTGGAACCATGATAGATGGGGGGAGGAACCCTTCAGGAACTAGAGGAAAGTTGTATGCTTTATGGCTACATCACTGCACCTTGATTGGCCCATCTCCTGCCTATGACTCTCCTGCATGGGTGTGTCCAATTGCCCACAACTGGGCCTTGGGTCCCCACCCTGCTTTCCCCCTCATTCTTATTGATGTGATTCTTGTCCTTTGATGTTTCATTTCTGATCCCTTCAATCCCTCATGATCACACAGGTTGGTGTGCTTCTTCCATGTGGGCTTTACTGCTTCTGTGCTAGATGGCCCTTTGTTCACCTTTGATCCTTTAAGAGCCCAACTACTTTATCATTTGGTGGCTGGGCACCATCAGTTTCCTCTGCATGGTCTGACTCTGCACCCTCTTATCCTCAGCGATCATGTCGGGAGGGTGAGCATATAGTGATATGATTTTTGTTCTTTGATGCCTGATACCCAATTCTTCCCACTCCTCATGGTCACACAGACTGGTGTGATTCTTAAATGGTAGCCTTTGTTACTCCATTTGATCATCCTCAAGCCTTTAATACTTCAGATACTTTTGATAGCCAGGAACCATCAGCTATCTTCACCACTCTAGCTTCATGCCCTCACCTGTCCTCAGCGATCATTTCAGGAAGGTGCATATACAGAAATATGTTTTTTTTCCTGTTTGATGCCTGAGACCTGATCCTTTTGACACCTTGCAGCCCCACTGGCTGCTGTGTTTCTTCTGTGGGGGCTTGGATACTTCTCAGCTAGATGGCCATTTGTTTATCTTCAGGCTTTGAGACCCCAGACTCTATATCCTTTGATATCTGGGTGCCATTGGTTTTCTTCACCGCATTTGTTTATGCACCTCTTTGACGTCAGTGATTGTGGTGGGCCATGAGCATCATGGAATACCAGATTCATACAACAAAGTGTTCTTCCATTGAGGGAGTGCCTGGCTGGGGGCCCAAGGTCCAGCTGCTACCTTAGTACTAAACCGATAACTTTATGTACCTGAATTTATTCCCACCTTATCATAGATACTTAACTGGCAGGGGAGATACCATGATTAAGAAGGTGGTTTTCCCAGGGCCAGGCTTATCCAGTGTGCTCTTCCCTCAAGTTTTCCTTCACCTCTTCTACATCATCAAATCACTGTCCTTTCATGTCCCTCTGCACACTGATTTGCCATCCTTTGAGATCCTCTGATTAGAAAACTTGATTAACAGCCTGATCTGGTAGTAGGAAGTACGCGTACACTACGAGCTGACATTTCCATCCATTAGAAAGTTGACTAATGTCCAGAATGAGGTTTGTCACCAATCAGCATTTCACCTGCTTTGAAATGAGAAAACTGCTCATTCACTACAATTTTTCCCATATCACTCTCCTGGTAAGCTGTAATCAGCATCACAACAGTTTCTGCAGCGTTTTTCCTGAACAGGCGACAAATTTTCACAATATCACACTGGTCCCTTCAATCATCCATCAAAACAATGAGGTTTGAGCAAAACGACTTTTACATAATAAAATTCACTGTGCCTAGAAATAACCTTCCCAGACAAAGCCAATGAATACCCTAAGTCAGAGAGAGTTGTTCAATGCTCAGCTACAGGGAAAAATGTGTATTATGCCCAGCGGAGTGGTTTTTGACATTTTTTTTACATTGTATAAGTTTCTATTTTATAAATTTTATTTAATTTCATTTATAAAATTTTTATTATATATTATATTATATTTATATTTTATCTATTTGTGTATTTCTATTATATTTATAATATATATTAATATCTTATATTTTGTTATAAAATTTATAAATAAAATTTTATTTATAAATTTTATTTGCTTAAGGAATTTTACATGTCTTTCATTTATCATCTATTGGTTACTATTCACTTCCTCTAAATCTTGCAAAAGTTCATCTTCAAGATAGCCCTTGTGAAGCAGTCCACGCTAAAACCCATCATTGTCAAGAACTTTCCAGTAAGCATTCATCTCAGACTGTCATAATTTGCTGGTTCCATCACTTTAACCTCCATTATGGACAAATGTCAAATATTTTGTGCCTGAAAATCCTGATATTCCTTTGAGGGTCATCTGTCTTTGGATCTGATTCATTCTGCCTTCCTCTCAGTCTCAGATATCCTCAACATTGAGTTGATATCCCTCGGGCAGTTCCTAAGAAATGTGCAGATCCCTCCCATACCTAAGGATCAAAACCAAGTACCTATTAGACTTTTCTCCTGTCTACACATTTGTCTTGTAGTCTTTCCTCACAGGTGCAACCAGTAGCTGATCTGTGAGTCAAGAAAACCACATGGTTACTCTGTGAGGCTTTTCCAACCATGTAGGTCAACAGACAAAGCCCCATTGGGATGGACCTCAACAGCATTTTTTTCATTTGTATGGTAGTGCACCTCCCTTTATACTTTATCAGATTGACCCCGGCAATTTTAAAGGTTATTTAGAAAACTTAGGGGTCAGTGGATTTATGCTCGTGCAAGAGAATAATTCTGAAAAGGATGGTGAAGATTATTGGACAACCTGAGAAATGTAATCAATATCTCTGAAATATATATGTAAAATTCAATAACGTTACATATACTGAATTTGTGTATGTTATAGTTATAGTCTCAACAATTACAAACATTAAATATTAAAAAGCAATGGTATTAATGAATGAGAATTGAATTTACTTTTCCCTTTGTAGGACAAACAATAAGCACTCTATTTCACTACAAGATGGATAGATTGGACCCACTGAGAGGCATTTGGGAAGGCAGACTTGGTAACCTGATTCAGAAATATAACCACCTTGAAAACTTTATGAAGAAGTTCTATTCTATAAACATGAAATTGCCAAGAGTTATAATTGACTCTACGATTGCTAGCCACAGCAGGCTACCTATGGAAATGGCCTGAGACCACATCTGACCACTTCTGGCTTCTATCGGGAGAAGGAGAATTCATCTCTACAACAGCCTAAGGCTGAGTGCCACCAGGCAGGGGTCAGGCAAGCTTCAAAGCCTCATTCCTTTTTATCCCTCTTCTGACAGCAGTCTTTCTTCTCATGACCCTCTGCTCTTCTGGGTTTAATAATCCACCGTGGTGACCACAGAGAACTCACCATCAATATCCATGATTATGGAGATTTATTATGGAAGTTAACAGGTTCCCACAAGTCAGGCAGCGAGAACATTAAGTGAGTCGTTGGTCCACAGCGGCTCTTCTCAGGCAGCAGCCAAGTCTCTTGCTTCTGGCCTCAGTCTCTCAGCCACATGTTCCTGTGGCCTCTGCCTCCATGAACCAGGAATTCTGCCTCAATGCCACATGGTCTCAGCTTTACGCTTCTGCTCTGGTGCCTCCAGTACCTCTGCCACTTCAAATGTATCCACTCCACAGGTGGCTCTTCTCTCTTGAGGGTCTGCTCCTGGGGTTCTGTCTCTTCCAGCGTCTGCGATGGTTCCTTTATACACAGAGGAATGATGAAACTGATGCACTCTCTGATCAGAATCCTTCACTCCTCATTTCTAAGGCCCCACCCAAACATTTGGTGGGAGTTATAGAAAAACAAGACAGCTGTCCCACCAAGGCAGCACAGAGTAGAGAAGCCTCATGGGGATGGTGCCAAAACAAATGTTACATGAGGCGACAGAGCAGACAAAATTCACAGATGTTCACTATATTTAATACAACTTTGAGAGATGTATGCCTCTATTTCCAGTTGGTGAATTATTTTCTGTTACTGACATGGACCCACTAGCATTTTGAAACTTTCCAAATAGGATGGTGGCTTTTGAAGAAACAGGGGCTCTCATGTGTCTTTGGTGGTATAAATGACAGGAATGTAGCAATGCTTAAAAATAATAACAAAAATCACATGTTGACACCATTGATAAGCAAACAACTTATATGTATTTAACAACCACAAAATACATAAAATGTAAATGTAGTCAAATTTAGCTTTCATGACTCTGCTAAGAACAGGGACCACGGAAAGAGGAAATTCTTCCACCAACATTAGTAAAATAAACTTTTCTCTCAATCTTTCCTAAGCCCTGGTAAAATAATCCCTTGATTGATTTGTTCAAATGAACAACACTTCCATTACCACAAAGAAAAAGGCATTTCATTATCGTGAGTACATCCAATTTAAAATAAAACAAAATATCCTTGCTGAAATGGAATAAAAAAGCAACTTCTGCCAATAAATTGTCATTTTATGATAATGTAAGGCTCTTGCAGGGCAGGTATGGAGCACACTGTATTCGTCTTGATATCTGTTATGCCTAACAGAGAGACTACATATGGAGCTAATTCAGTTAAAAAATTATTTTACAAATTAAGGGCTAAATATTTGAATTTTTCTGGAGAAGTTGTTATTTTTGTAGGTTGCCATCAGGTCAGCTCTGGCTCAGGTCAATCCCATGGGCGTATAGAAGAACAGTTTCATGGGGTTTGCAAGGTCATGCTCTTTCCAAAACAGATCACCAAGTCTGTCTTCTAGACACCTCTATGGGGAGTCAAACTGCCCACCTTTCAGCTCGGAGTCCAGTGCTTAACAGCTTGTGCTACTTAAGAATGTCACTTTTTTTTTCTAGCCAGCACCTAATTCTCATTACTTGTGTAATAAGGCCTTCTACTTCAGTAATGAGGCCTTCTACTCGCTGAAAGATTTACAGCCTGGGCAAGCCAGAGGCAGTCTGATTTTGTACTCAAGGGTCGCTCACTTGGAGTCTGAGTCAGCTCCATGGCGCTGAGTTCCATTGGGTTCCCAAGAGGAAATAGGAAGAGATTTGAAAGCTTTTGATGAACATCATAAGATAAAAGTCGCATAAAGATGATTACTATCCCTCAGTTTCAAAATGGAGATCCTTCTTTGTTCAGTCATTGATGTTTCTTTGAAGGTTTCTCACATTCAAATCAGCTGGACAGTTGTATCACACACTCTTAGGTTTCTATGGACATATTCAAAGGGTTTTAAAAGAGAAGAGGAAATCACCTTCAAATTAGGAGACCTGATGGGGAAATTGATGGCGTGTCAGGCTGCTAACCGCAAGATGATCAGTCTGTGCCCACCAGCCACTTAACAGGAGAAAGTTAAAACTTTCTGCTCACATTAAAATTTATAGCCTCCTACAGGGTAGCTATGAATCAGAATCAACTTGATGCCAGTGAGGGCTTATTTGTTTGTACCTTCAAATTAACAACTAGGGAGATACTATCCAGAGAGTAGAAAGTTAGAGGAGCACTAACTGTAATTGAAGCAGGGTCACATACAAAGCAAATAAGACTAGTCACCCTGAAATAATTCTCTCAACTTCTCCAGTTCCTGGTAAGGTGGCCAGACGTCCTGCTTTTTAACAATTCAACCATGTCCCGCAGCATTTTAAAATTGAAATAAATATACTACAAAACTATTTTTGCATTCTGTGGAAATTTTTGTTGCTCCATATAGACCAAATTTTAAATCAAGAACTCCCCCCTCCCCCTGGTCAATGGTGTCCCACTTAAAATCTGGTCACTTTATGAGGGGCACTAACAGAGAGATGGCAATTTCCTTTGGTTTCAGTTTGCCCAGGTTGGTTACCAGTATTTGAAGTGAGTATTTCTTCAGGTCCCTGAATTCCTACATAGGTCACACCATATAGGAAGATTGCCTGGGTTTGTGTGGAGAGTGGGAGTGGGGTGGAGGGAGCTGGACACAGCTGCAAATTGTGTCAACCAGGAGGCAGGCTGACTGAGAGGAAAGCAGGAAAAGAAGGGAGACTCAGAAATCTGACACCTGCCAGCAGTTTCACCAAATACAGTGAGAAAACACCACAAGGCCAACATTCCTTTGCGGGGATACCCAGGTGTCCACCTTTCCTCTTCCTTCCCACAGGCAGCTGGAGATGGATCTGTGAACTGACACCATGATTGATGTCACACCATAGTCAAATTTAAGAGCAGAAAGCTAGAGCCTCATCTACCAAGTGCGTGGGCAACACTTGGACATTTCTGAGCAAGAAGAAAAAACACTGAAATGAAGTTATAAAAATATCCTATGATATTATACGCAGAAAATGATACTCAAAATGGAAAAAAATGAACAAGATTTAAAAGCTACCAACTATATTGGCAATTGATGTACATTCACCCAATTAAATAGATGGTTTTATTTCTTCACTTAGGCTTCCATGATAGGTAACCTACAAAACAAAAACAAGCTTAAGAATGAGATGTTTAATATTGGGGAAATAAATCTACATGCATATACTTACAAGGGTAGTATTAAGACAGCAGATGAATTACTCCACTGAATTACTTTCTCAATGCAAGAGTACTTTGTTCTATTAAATTGACATTTCATCATGCTCACCTTCCTGACATGATCACTGAAGTCAAATGTGTACAGAAGTAAAAGTGGTGAAGAAAGCTAATGGTACCTAGTTATCAAAAGACATAATATCTGGGGTCTTAAAGGCTTGAAAATAAATAAGCGACCATCTAGCTGAGGAGGAACAAAGTCCACATGTGTGTTAGTCCGGGTAGACTAGAGGAACAAATTTCATAGAAACACATATGGATATAAGGAAAGGGTTTATATACAAAAGGAATGGAACACTGAGAGAGTATCCCAACCCAGTCCAGTTCAAAGTCATAAGTTCAATATTAGCCCATATGCCCGATACCAGTCTATAATGTCTCCTTCCGACTCACAAAGTCACAGGTCAGTGGATGCAGAATTCCAGTGCTGGCAGGGGTATCCCCATGGGTCCTCACTTCCAGGGCTCAGGGTTCATCAATAGTGGCAGGGGTCTCCATGTGACCTCTCCACCTTCAGAGGTCTGGCCCCATCAGGACCAAGCCGTGTGACTTCTCCAGCTCCTCAGATGCTGCCATCTTTTCTTGTCCATGATTAATCATCTCTGAGACTAACTACCAACAACTAGGGAGATAGCTTCTCATCTTCATGAGGGAAATATCCCAAGATTTCCCAGACGTATGAGGAGAAAGCCATGGCCACACGGAGGCCTCATTGGCTACTCAAGGGCTATTTCCAGATTAACAGGCTAGACTCCCTCCCTACATCTCAATCATGAAATTGACATAAGCACAAAACCACCACAACATGGAAGAAGCACACCAGCCTGTGTGACTATGAGGTGTCGAAGGGATCAGCTATCAGGCATCAAAAAACTAAAAATCATGTCATTGTGTGTCCACTATCCTGATATGGTCACTGAAGAAAAATGTGTACATAAGCCAAAGTGGTGAAGTAAGCTGATGGTGCCTGGCTATCAAAAGATATAGTGTCTGAGGTCTTAAAGTCTTGAAAGTAAACAAGTGGCTATCTAGCTCAGAAGCAACAAAGTCCACCTGGAGGAAGCACACCAGCATGTTTGACCATGAGGTGTCAAAGGGATCAGGTATCAGGCATCAAAGAATTAAAAGTTATATCATTATAAATGAGGGGGAGTGCAGACTGGGGACCCCAAACCCACTGTAGGGGAAACAACATCCCTTTACAGAAGGATAGCAGGAAGGAGAGGAGCCAGTCAAGATACAGTGTAGCAACAATGAAATAGGCAACCTTCCTCTAGTTCTTAAATATTTCCCTTCCCCCCCCCCCACTATCATGATCCCAATTCTACCTCACAAATCTGTCTAGACCAAATGATGTACACTGGTATAGATAGGTACTGGAAAGCCAGGAAATCAGGAATGAAAGGACAGATGATTCCTTCAGGACCTGTGGTGAGAGTGGTGATATTGGAGGGGGTGGGGAGGAGTAGAGGGAAGATGGGGTAGAAAGTGGGAAACGACCACAGGGATCTACATATAACCGCCCTCCCTGGGAAATGGTCAACAGGGAAGTGGGTAAAGGGAGACATCGGACAGTGTGAGACATGAAAAAATAATAATTTATAAATAATTAAGGGTTCATGAGGGAGAGAGGGAGGGATGGTGGGGGAGGGAGGGAGGGGGAAAATGAGGAGCTGATACCAAAGGCTCAAACAGAAAGAAAATGTCTTGAACAATGATGGCAACAGGAGTGTTTGACACAATGGATGTCTGAATGGATTGTGACAAGAGTTGTACGAGCCTCCAATAACATGATTTTTTTTTAAAGAAAAGCTTTTTCTTGGAGTCTTGGTGTTCACACCTGTTCCTAGGGCTAGTTGCAGTGCTGATTCTGAGCCTACGCTGGATAGTCCCAGGGGAGAGGGGCAGCTGTGTGCACTGATTTGGCAGCACTGATAACCAATTTTTATTGCTGAGTTCAGTGACCCAGTTGTTAATGCTCTCAAAGGCGGGCAGCAAGTACGGCCATCCAATATGGAAATCACAAATTGATATCCCTTACCCTTCTTAAAGGTTCATTGCACAACACTGTATTTTTATTTTTTTGGTTCCTTCATTTCTCCTTTCTTTCTTTTGGTAAATATGTGTCATTTTTTTCTTCAATCATTTTATTGGGAGCTCATACAACTCATCACAATCCACTCATACATCCATTGTGTCAAGCACATTTGTGCATTTATTTCCCTCATCATTCTTTTGTTGTTGTTGTTGTTGTTGTTTGGGGGGCATCACTGCCCTCTGGTGGTGGAAGTAGGAGGACCAGCCTTTGCTCCTATAGAATTGCTGCTGGATTTGAACTGCCAGTCCAGTGGGTAGCAGTCCCACGCACAACCACTACACCACCGGGTCTAAGCCCCCCTCATCATTCTTAAAACACTTGCTTTCCACTTAAGCCCCTGGTATCAGCTCCTCATTTTAGCCCTTCCTTTTCACTCCACCCTCCCCCATGAGTCCCTGATAATTTATGTTATTATTTTGTTATCTATCACACCATCCAATGTCTCCCCTCACCCACTTCTCTGCTGTCTGTCCCCCAGGGAGGAGGCCATATGTAGACCCTTGCAATCTGTTCTCCCTTTCTACTCCACCTTACTTCCATCCTCCCATTATTGTTCTTCTCACCACGGTTCTAAGGGGTTCTTCTGACCTGATTTCCTGTCTTTCCAATTCCCCTCTGTACCAGTGGACACGGTCCAGCCAGATTTGTAAGGTAGAATTGGGATCATGATAGTGGCTGGTCAGGGAGGAAGTATTCAAGAACTTGAGGAATGTTATATGTTTCATCATTGCTACACAGCACTACACTGCTACACTGACTGTCTCTTCCCCTCCCCAGGCCTTCTGTGAGGGAATGTCCACTTGCCCACAGATGGATTTTGAGCACCATTCTGCATCGCCCCACCCCCCTGCCTCATTTACAATGACTTGATTTTTTGTTCTTTGATGTATGATAGCTGATCCCCTCAACAATTTGTCATCACTCAGGTTACTGTGATTCTTCCATGTGAGTTTTGTTACTTCTCAGCTAGATGGCTGCTTATTTTACTTCAAGCCTTTAAGGCCCCAGACTACATCCCCTGATCACCAAGCCCATCAGCTTTCTTTGCCACTGTTAGATTAGCTAATGCTTTCAATATTTATTAATTCATTTCATAAAACTCATGATACTTTGGATGAAATACATTTTTATTCCTTCAATTAGCAAACATAAAACATCCAGAGAAAAGGTGCCCAACTAGAAAGTGGCTGTCATTCCTTTCAGCTTTGTGTTACTCCCCAAATTCCAATGAGATAATAATGGTGAATTAAGAAATTCCTGAAAGTGTTCAAAATATTGTCAGGACAATTGCTTTAAGTTCAGCAGAAGAAGGAAAGTTTTTTCAAAGATGAGCATAATATCATCACAGAAGAGAAACTGCCTACAGCATACCCAATGATAATTGTCTAACTGGCCTATCTCTAAAGGTATAGGTTCCTACTCCTACAGTGAAAAGATGGTGAAGGAAAAATCACACAGCCAATGATTCTTGGATAAAGGAAAAGAATACTGAACACCAAAGAAGAAGTAATAGAGACATATCTTAACCAGTCTATTAATTTTTCAGGTCAGGTGTTATTAAATTATTTTCACTAATATTTTCAAAATGTATCTTATAACATAATCTAGTTTAGTGTACCTCTATTGTTCTTATTCAAATATTGATTGTCTTAAGTAATAAAGTACCATAATTTCTGGTACATCTTTTCTTATACTTAAAATAGTCATTATGGCAGCAAATCAGTAATTAAATTATTTGGATGCCACTGCTGGACAGACCGCATCAGTGCTAGGTTCTTAGATGCAGTGTTTCTCTATATTTTCAGCTATTAAGTGATACTGATTTATTAATTCATCATCCTATTTTTAAACATGAGAAGAATTCTGACCCATGTGTTATAGGATAAGACAAAAAAAGTAAGAAATATTTGAAAAAATAGATATTAAGGGACAACATACAGGTCCATGGTGATTAATTTTTGAAGCATTGACCTGCCAATCACAAGGTCAGGGTCTGAATACAGGAATCACCCTCCAGTCTTTAAAGGATTTAAAGGTTTGGGAACCCAAAAGAATCGTTTTCTCTATTCAATAGGCTCACTGAGTTAGAATCAAATAGATGACAACAGATTTTTCTTTTCAATATAGGAGGCTGTGCAATATGTACAGAGACTGCAAGTTAGATACTGGATGTTTTAGCTTGGCTTGAGAAGAATGGACAATAAAAAAGAAAATTGAAAGACACTTGTATGGAAGGTGTGAAGGCAATTTAGAATGTCAAAGATGGAAGATCTCATAACAGCTTTCATATTTTAAAGATGTAAATGTTTCTTCTGCACTGTAAGCATTTCAGGACACATTATACTATATAGACATCAATGGATAATTTGTGTTAAATATTACAGAGATGAGATTGACGCCAAACTTCTTTGTGAGAAAAATTCTGACCTTGAAAAGTACCTGTACATAGGTGGTGAAATTGTGACATCTCATAACCACACCGGAACATTTTTATTTAATTAAGGAGTTTCGTCTCTGACAGATCCACTTGGATTTCAGGATATTGGAATATATAGTGCACCAAACCCACTTCTAGTCAGTGGATTACAAATAACAGTGACCTTATAAGTAGAACATGTGTAAGTGTCTGGGGCAGTAAATCTTTGTGAGAGCAAATTCCCAGCGTTCTTTTGCAGTGCTACTGGTGGGCTCAAGTTGCTAGCTTTCTGTTTAGCCGTCAAACAAATAGCCCACGAAGCCATGGGGGCTCCGTATTTGTTATATGGCAGTTCTTACTTTTGGGTGGTTTTTAAGATTCCAACTCAGAATGGCCTGCTTTTCAGTTCCTAACAAAAGTGAAGTGATTCTTAGAGGAAACTTAAATTTCGTGGAGTTTGCACTGTTCAAATATCCCTTTGGATCAAAGGACACCATGTGAAATATAACTTGACCCAAATATCTTGTACCACACAAACTACTTTAAATAAAGCCAGTGTGTACTCCCTCTGTCTTGGGCTAGTTAACACTACACTAAAATAACTGGATTTTATTGGGCATGCCAGGTAAAGAGTGTTACATGACATATGTTCTATAACCACAAAAAATAATGATGATAGGGTAAAAATGGTATCGCTTTTAGAATCAGCAGGTCAAATATATTCAGAAACATGCCCAAAATGTATGTTGGCTAGGGTAATTTTTTGGGGAAGAGTAACATTGAATTTAAATTATGCACAAATATGAAAAAAGGATAAAGCTGTTTGGGGATAAACCATATAATCTTTTACTTCAAAAAACAGCAAAAACAATCATCAAAATAAGTGGACCAAGTAGTTTCAATAAATGATAAAATGGCACATCTAGAAACAAAAGTAAAGCAAGGTAATATATTTATTTTAAGAAATTTTAAAGTAGGAAAAGAATAAAATTAAAAACAAATCCAAGGGTAAATCATTTGGCTGACAGAAGTTTTAAGCAGTCGTAGGAATGAGTAAAAAGATAAATCCACAGATGCAGAGGGCTTATTTTTCAATTGCTAAAAGTGCACACAGATCATTAATGAAAACCTCAAATAAAATTGATGCATAAGAGAAAAATTTCCAAAACTGAATAAGAAATACAGAAAAATAGAATACATTATCACCAATAAAAGAAATGAAGAAAAAGAAATAAATAATTTTGAGAAAGATGAAGGCAATGACTTTAGGAGTATTCCAGCTGCATTGCTTCTGAGACAGAATTTTCATTCTTTAGTTAGTCCATGATACTTTTAATATTCTCACCAACAACCCAATTCACATATTTCCGTTCTTCTGTGATCTTCTTTATTCAAACTGATATTCAGATGCAGGTGAGGTCATTGAAAATACAATGGTTTGGGTCAGCATCTTAATTCCCAAAATGACTTCTTTGCCTTTTAACCATTTAAAGATTCATCTAATGCAATATGTTGGTGAATTTCTTTCCTGCTGCTATTATGAACGTTTATTGGGGCTCCAAATAAAATAAAAAATTTTAAATATTTTCTCTGCTTATCATGATACTGTCTACTGGTAGTATGGGATGAGAATTTTTGTCAGTTTACATTGAGTTGTAACTCTTACTGAAGGCTGAAATCTTTGATCTTCATCAATAAGTTCTCAAGTCTTCCTTACCTTCAACAAGCAAGGTTGTGTCATCTGCAAATTCCCTCCAATCCTGATGCCACATTCTACTTTATATAGTCCGGGTAGACTAGAGAACATATTTATAGAAGATGCTCATATGTGTTTAAGAAAGGGCTTTATATACAAGAGCAATTGAATATTGATAAAACATCCCAACCCAGTCCAGATCAAATCCATACCTCCACTGTTAGCCCATATGCCTGATACCAACCTATAAAGTCTTCTTCAAACTCATGAAACACATGCAATGAATTGATGCAGGAAGATCACAGGTTATTGTGTGGGTAATGTTCTGGGTCCAGAGGTGTTGTAAGCATCTCAGCACTGACAGGAGTCTCCACATGGCTTCTCCAGTTCCTAGGACTCTGGTCCCATCAGGGTAGGTCCTTGTGGCTTCTCCTCAAGAACTCTCACAGGGAGTAAGATGAGAGAGAGTCTGGCACCTCTAAGAAGGAATACAGGGATTCCAGAATCCTCAGGAGAAGGTGTGCCCACATAGAGCCCTCATTAGTTATGACCTAATTGACAACCTAGATGCCACCCCTTCACTCTGAGTCCTCAAATTGATGCCAGAATATGTAATTACCACACAGTCTAACATCTCAGATTATTTGGTCAGAATATAGACTGGATAATTATGGTGAAAGGATACAATCATGGTGCAAATTTTTCTGAGTCTAACCCACAAACTACCATCCCATGTGATCCAATGACTGCCTCTTTGCCTTTGGACAGGATCTACATGATCCCAATTAAGTGTTTTGCATTTTTCACACTTCACAATTTTATTCTTAATTTGTTATGACTCACACAGTCAAATGTACTTATGGAGTCAAGAAAACACAGCTAAGTATATTTTCAGGAGTTTCTACTTTCATATAACATCCAACATCAGCACAATAATGATATCTTTTGTTCCATATATTTTTATAAATCTGATTTGACTGGCAGGTCCTTGTTGATGTACTACTTAGCCATTTTTAATTTATCTTCAGCAAAATGTTGCTTGTATGTGAAAAAAGTAATATTGTGTGATATTTTCTCTCTTTGGATAAATCATTTTTCTTTGGAATTACCACAACTATATATATATTGCAGCCATATGTTAGTGCTGTTTACATTTATTTAAACAGCTCAATTGGTTTTCCAATTGAACCTCAAATTCACATTTTGATAAGGTTTTAGAACAAGTAAAATATCAGTAGAAATGAACCACAGAACACAAACAACATCTTTTTTTTTTTATTCTTTTTTTAGGTATCATTGCCCTCAGGTGGTGGGAGTAGGAGGCCCAGGCTTTGCTCCTGGGAGCCGGAATTGAACCTCCATCCCAGTGGGCCGCAGTCCCGGGCACAACCACTACGCCACCGGGGCTCAGCCCACAAACAACATCTTCTAAGGCTAAATTTCTGTGACCAGTGATAGACCGTGGTAGAATTTCAATTTTCGTATGAAGATCAATGTATTTCTGACCAAAACACCTCATGAACAGCCACCACTCATCTTGTATTATCTTATACCAAACAAATTTCATCAAAGCTTTCATTGAAGAAAGACTAAAATGAAAGCCCTGTGTATATGCTTCCAAAGATGAATCAATAAAAACTCTATAGGCCACAGCAGTCTGAGATGCAGCCAATCATGTGGATGGTGCCAGAAAAGACAGAATTTCATTCTGCTGTCCATTGCCTTACTTTGAGTAGGTGCAAATGGAAATCATATAAGGAAAAAAAACAGCTCATCTTTCCAGGTCCCTTATTGTGGGCCACACTCCTTCCTTCCTTCCATCCTTCCATCCTTCCTTCCTTCCTTCCTACTGAACTAATCTCTTGGAGGAGACTTTAACTCATGATGCAGATGTGTGAGTCCCCATTATGAATGGACCTCAAAGCATTTTCCTTGCTATTGAACTCCAATTCATTCAAATCAGTAAGAAAAGAGGCAGTTATCTAGTTTTGCTCTGAGTCTCAGATATTTCTTTTTTCAAAAACATTAACATTTGCATACAAAAATAAGAAGAAGCAGACCATGAGACTCAGAGGAAGAAGATTTTCTTTTGATCAGACAGATGAAGTATCAGGAACAATGTGGAATTTGAGATAATTCTTTGACTCTTTTGAGTCAGGTAGACTTTGAAGATGTTTGTATCTCCTCACTACCCATGAAAAGGAATGTAAAATAGTATTTTAATTCATCATCAAAATAAAATAAGAACTCAGGTTCAGCCAGTCATGATCATAATAAATAATCTAACTCAGTGTTGCCAGATAAAATACAGGCTTCCCAGTTAAATTTTAATGTCAGATGAATACCAATTTTTTTACTGTAAGTTTGCCCATACCATGCACTATTTGGGGAAAATCATCACAGGCACAGAAGTGCCTGTCAAACAGAAATGTCTTAAATGTGTCTCTTGGAGGATCACGGGATATTTTATTTTTGCCTTCCTACCATTCTTACCTCTCAGTGTTCAGAAAGATATAAACCAGAAGGACCCACCTGATCCTAGCTAATCATTATCCCAAAGAAGTTCACACCCCAATACTTCCATCTTGATAAAAGAGAAAGACCCCCAAATCCCTAGCTCCTCCTAGCATGACTCTGCTCCTGCTTCCATTAAGGCAATGTTCTGAGTGTGTTCCTTTGTCTTCTTTCTGCCATAGTCTCTGGCTGGGCAGCTAAACAAGGGATTAACCAGAGAATAAATGGCCATGTAGAAGGCAAAGAATCCAGGAGCTTGGCCAAAACAACCCTTTTCCTTGACACACTAGTGAAGGGGAATTTAAAAAGGGAAGTGGAAGCAACTTTTATAGTATTAGAGATTTCCTCAAAACTGTGTCCAAAGATGGCTGTGACAAATATTGACCGAGCGATGGCAACTCAGTGAACACAGTAGAGCCTAGAGGGCAAAAGAATAGAATCTGGATCCAAACTGCTCCCCAAAAGACCTTGGGGCGAGCCTTCACGTTGGCTTCCACTAAGATGGGGATCTATCCGTGTACACAAACTAAGAATATCCTCAGCGTCTAAGACATCAGAAAAAAGGCATGCCAAAAAGAAATCTAGAACCTCTCTCTCTGAGGGAAGGGCTGCGCAGTGAACCAGACACACTGATGGTGAAAGTGGGGAACAGAGTCCAAAAAACGACACCAAACCAAACTCAAAGGCATTGCCATTGAATTAATTCCAACTCACACTCACCCTATTGGATGGGGCTTGGGTTTGACTTTTCCCGAGAGTAGAGAGCCTCATCTTTCTCCCACCATATCAAAATGATTGGTGAATTCTCCACCAGCTCGTGATAATCTAAACTGTTCTGCCCATAGCACATAGCAGTCTGTCGCACCTGACAACTAAAAGGGGGGACAGAAAATTCTCCAACATTCCACCATGATCCAATAAGCTCTTTGAACAGTACAGAGCACTCTTAGCATCTTCAGTATCAAGAGAGATCAGTTTCTTCCTAGCTTCACACATCTCCCAATTCCACCATGTGCTCAGGAGCAGGCTCTGCCGCACCTATTTTTCACTTGTCTATCAGTTTGCTGTACTTTGATGGCTTGTTTGTTACTGTGATGCTGGAAACTATGTAACTGGCTTTTCAAATATCATCAGAGTCACCCAAAGTGAACGGATTTCAGCAGACCATCCAGACAGAGATAGACTACAAGGAAAAAATCGACTGTACATGAGAATAACTGGTCACAGAAAACTTTATAGCATCAAAATATTGTCAAATACTGAAGCCCTGATGAACAGAAGCAGAACGCTGTATAAGATAGTGACAGAAGTTGAGCCTCTCAGGTCAAAAGGCAATCAAAATATAACCAAAAAAAAAACTGCCTTCTCAAAGTATAGTCGACCATTACTCCAAAAAAGCAATGATACAGATAAAGTAAAACCTGCAGGAGTAAAGCCTTCAGGACCTTCATTTGCTGATGGAGCAAGACTCAAAATTAGAACAACCAGGTGCAAAAATCAACTAATAATTGGAACTTGGAATGTAAGAAGTATGACTCTAAAAACACTGGAAGTTGTGAAAAAATTAAATAGAATGCAAAAATCAATATTCTAGGCTTTTGTGAGTGAAAATGAACTAGCATTGACCATTTGGAATCAGAAAATCATATGGTTTAATACACAAAATCAAGAGGAATAGGGTTGTATTAATCTCCTAAAAGGAATGTCAAAATTGATCTTGAAATACAAAGCTGTTTATAATTGGGTTATAGCTGTTCATATTCAAAAAATCCAATCAATATAACGATTAGTTTTTATCAAATGTACGCAGTAACCACTAGTGATGAAGGAATTGGAGACTCTAGCAATGTCTTTGTAGAAAGTGTTGGAAATGTATCAAACCTGCAATCAGCGTGCATTGATAATAATTGGAGATTGGAAGGCAAAATTTGGAAGTGAAGAGGAAGGAATAATAGTTAGAAAATATGGTCTTGGTGATAGAAACGAAACTAGAGAATACCTAATAGAATTTTGAATGGCCAACAACTTATTCATTAAAAATACCTTTTTCCAATAACACAAAAAATGACTATTGACATGGACTTCTGAGATGGAATACACACAAATCTAATGGACTACATTTTGGGAAAGAGGCAATGGAGAAGCTCAATATCAGTAGCTAAAACTTGGCCAGAGGTTGACTGTTGATCAAACCATCAATTGCCCATAGGCAAGTACAGGTGTAAGAACCCAAGAAAAGAATTCAAGCTTCCAGCTGTAGTATTGTAAGATTCAGTGGGAAAAATAGTGTATGATGCAGGGAGCATCTAAAGAAAATTGAAAGAATACATAGACTCACTACCAAAAGACCTTCCATTTTAGGAGGTAGTATATGCGCAAGAATCAATGGTATTAAAAGAAATCGTGGAAGCTGTACTGAAAGCACTTACTAAAAACAAGGTTCCAGAAATTAGAAGAATGGACATTGAAGTGTTTCCACAAGCTGATGAAGCACTGGAAGCACTTACTTATCTATGCCATGAAATTTGGGAGACAGTTATCTGGACAACTGACTGAAAGAGATATATATTTGTACCTATTCTGAAGAAAGATGACCCAGCAGAATGTTCAAATTATAATCCTCACAACTGCATCAGTAGTTACCATCATAATGAATTGTTGGGGTGAAGGAAATCATTGAACGGTGTATGATATGACAAAATACTAATTTATAAATTATCAAGGGTGCATGAAGGAGGGAGGAGAGGGGTAAAAATGAGGAGCTAATACCAGGGACCTAAGTAGAAAGAAAATGTTTTGAGAATGATGATGGCAACAAATGTGCAAATGGACTTTGCATGAAATGCATGTATGTATGGATAAGAGTTGTATGGGCCCTCAATAAAATGATTAAAGAAAATGAATTATTAAAGCTGTCACAGATTTTGTCTTGCTTGGTTCCATAACAATGCTCATGGACACAGAAGTCAAAAGACTGAAAAATGAGTTGCATTAGGTAAATCTGCTGCATGAACTCTCTTTAGATATTGAAAATCAAGGGTGAAGAGCACTGAAGAGCACCTAACCCAAACCATGTATTCTCAATCGTCTCACATGCATGCTAAAATTGACACACTGAATAAAGAAGATACTTCTATCTTCTTTCAATTCAAAAAATTAACACTTTTGAATTGTGGTGTTGAATCTACATATAACCCCCTCCCTGGGGGGGTGAACAACATCAGTCAGTGTAAGACATGAAAAAGTAAAAATAATTTATAAATTATCAAGAATTTGTGAGAGATGAGAAATACTTGGAACTGATACCATGGGCTCAAGTAGAAAGAAAATGTTTTGAAAATGATGATCGCAACAAGTGTACAGATGTGTTTGACACAATGAATGGATGTATTGTGATAAGAGATGTATGAACCACCAATAAAATCATGTTTAAGAATAGTAAAAGTATCATGGACTGCTGACAGAGGGAGAAAAAATCTGTCTTAGAAGACCTATGACCAAAATGCTCCTTAAAGGCAAGCATGGTGAGACTTCCTCTTGCATACTTTGGACATGTTTTCAGAAGAAACCAGTTCCTAGAGAAGCACACCATGTTTGGTAAAGTGGAGGGGCAGTGAAGAAGAGGAAGCCCCATGACACGATGGCTTGTTGCTGTGGCTGCAATGATGGGCTTTTTGAGGATGGCACAGAACCAGGCAGTGTTTTGCTCTGTGGTGCACGGGGTTGCTGTGGGTTGGCAATTTACTTGATTGCATCGAATGACAGCAATCTACCTCTTGAGATCCTGCTTGCAAGGAAAATAAAACTCCATTTGGGTAACCTGGTAAAAGCACAGTGTCTTCATATGCTGCCACTTGCAATTACTCAAAGACAATGTTCCCATGTGAATCGTCAGGCAGCCTCACCTCCTACTTTCATGGACAGTTTCATCCAGCCCAAGCGAGTTCTACACCCTGTCCCAAAAAAGGCATGCAACTGAAGTTTCATGCTTTTATTTCATCCTGCCACATCCTTTCTCCCATAAAGCTTTTATAAAACACTGGAAGACTCAATAAATTGATGCAAGCCAGTTTAGAATTGAATAGCCAATGAAGAATTGAGAAGAAAATCTTATCTCCTGAAAATAAATCCTAAATCTTTACTTCTGAAATAAAATCAAAGGTTCCATTAAAGGATTCACTATTAGTTTGCCTCTGGTTTTTACCAGATGTCAAAACCTCTCACTTTAAAAAGTACGCATATGATCATTTATTTTAAAATAGGTTCATGGGAAAGCTCATATATAACAGAAACCATGAGACAACTGGGTTTTTAAGGATATTTTTCCTCATTTTCCAGTGTCCAATTATATACAAAGATAATAGGCTTTCTATTTCATGTGTGTAATAAATCTACTGCATTTGTAATGCTGTCGTAAAATAGAAATGGATAAAGAATAAGCATTGTGTTGTGACATGCCATAAAAGGTCTAAACTGTCATTATTGACCAAAATATTTTGTTTCCAGAGCTACTTATTATGTAACTTGGAAAAAGTAATTAAAACTTCTAATTCATCCATCTGTCAAGAACAGAGAATATTATATTTGCCATCTGTCCAGTTTTCAGGTATGACAAATATTGATGAGAAAATCTAAACCGGCTGAGCCCTGGTGGCATAGTGGTTGTGCACGGGACTGTGGCCCACTGGGACAGAGGTTCAATTCCAGCAGTGGGGCTGGGCCTCCTACTTCCACCACCGGAGAGCAGTGATGCCAAGAAAAGAAAGAAAGAAAGAAAGAAAATCTAAACCAAGTATTTGATTTTATGTCTGTTCATCTGTAGGTCAGTATTGAAAAATCAGTGATATAAATCAATTTTTATTTATGGATAATATGGAATGTTGCAAATATACAGATATGCAAAAAGCAACAACATAAACACAAATCCAACAGATGGTAATATGTGTCCATCTTTGCTTGATATGTCTTTTTCCTTTTAATAACATTCTTTTTTTTGTTTTGTTTTGTTTTGTTTTTGTTTTTTTGGGGCATCACTGCTCTCCGGTGGTGGGAGTAGGAGGCCCAGCCCCACTGCTGGAATTGAACCTCCGTCCCAGTGGGCCGCAGTCCCGCGCACAACCACTACGCCACCGGGGCTCAGCCCTTAATAACATATTCTAAATACAGTTAGCATCCCAAAATACTTCTTACCATCTTTTTCCAGACCTGTCTGAAAGTTTGGAGAAATGAATTTGATTCAAGACTGCATAATTTTAGTATATATGTATGGATAGCTTAGCATGAATCATTTTCATTTCACCTGTGTATACATCCTTTAGGAATTTGGTTTCTTACATTTCATTTTTTTATTGAAAGACAATTTTATTGGGGACTCTCACAATTCTTGTTGCAGTCTTTCATTGATTGCATCAGGTATATTTGTACATATGTTGCCTTCAGTCATTTCTAAACATTTACTTTCTATTGAACCCTTGATACCAGCTCCTCATTTTCCCTCTCCCACCCTCACCCCCCTGAGGTACATTATAAATTTCCACATCTTTCACCTACTGCTGTCTCCTTTCCTCTGCATTAAATATTTTGTTTTGTAAATATATTCAGATCAGTACATGAAGAGTGCTGTATTTCATTTTAATAGTTATGTAGTAATAAGTCACAGTTAGTTTACCCTTTATCTCCCTTTTTTATCTTGAAGAAATGCAATACTTAGTATCTGTATACACAGGTGCACCTGTTTCTTTATAATACATGGCTTTACTTTAAAATGGAATGGATAGTAATTTGGAGGAGAAAGAGCTCTTTAGATAGCTTGATTGCAATTGAATTTATAGTAAATGTGGGAAGATACAGTACTTTTTATAAATCTTCCAATCCATGTTGTTTCCCTCCAGTTGCTTAGATTATAACTTTTATTCTTTAAATAAAGTTTCATAGCATCACAAAAGTTTTTGTGAGATTTCTTGGTAGGTGTGTGAAGAAATGGCATGGGAGCCACATCTTCTAACCTTCCATAACTCCACAAAAAGCACGATGACCCGATCCCAGAGCAGCCCCTGGTTGATACCCCAAGGCAGAAGTCAGGCACACCTCCACCTTCCCTCCATCTCTCACTCGGCTCTAACACTAGCCATCCTGCCCATGCCACTTGATGCCCCACTTCTCTGCTGGGTTTCATCATTTCCTGCAATGGCCACCTAGAATTCACAATCAATAATTGAGATTATATAGTCTATTAGGGAAGCTAACATGTTACAAAGTTTTCAGAATACAGTTCATTTGCTTGAAAGTCTTCTTCCAATGGCAAGCATATCTTCTGGCAAGCATATCTTGGCCTTTGAGCTGATTGACGCTTTGGCCATTTGTGCCTTGCTGCTTTACATTGCCTTTTGATTGTTAAATCTGTAGCCATTAGCCTTGTAAACCACTACAGATTCTAAGTATCCTCAATAGATTCTCTACTCTTAGATTTTCCTGTCTTTGTCTTTACATTTCCTTGGAATTTCTATCAAAAAAGCACAATCATGGTGAATGAGAACAATGTCACTTATTTTATTTTTTTTTCTTTCCTTTTTTTCACAAGAGCACCAAACAAACTTTATTAGCTCCAAAAGGCATTCATAATAAAGCACAACCAGCAGAAACATACATTAGCAGGCAAGGGTTAGTGTTGCAGAAAAAGGAGCTTGTCTTTCTTGGCACCTTGGCAGATAACCATGGAAAGGGTGTGTAAAGTAATCTTCTGTGGCAGCTAAGAACCAGTGGTATAGACACATGCAATGACACTTGTCACACCATGTACCTTTTGCTTATTTGTCCTATCTTATTGTTCTAGACAAGACTTCCAATATCATGTGTAATACAAATTGTGAGAATGGCCATCTCCCCCCCCCCACGCTTATCTTAAGGAAATGCTTCTGTGACAGTAATTCTAATAAACCTAGTTTTCTATGATTTATCTTTAATTGGTGAACCATTTTCTAAAACTTTTTAAATTCCCATGTCTATCTTCTAAAGTGACTTACTTAGCCCAAGGAAAATGCAATGGGACTGATGGTTCTGAATGGACTTAGGAGAGGAGAAGTCAGGGGAAAGGAACAGTGAGCAAACAATGCTATGGGTAGGGTAACGGCTAGGGAATTCAAAGCAATATGAGGAGAACATAGAAATTCCAGGGGTGTCAAACCAACAGCAGTCTAGCTAAGAGGAATTGCTAAGAGGCAGAAGAAGGGCAAGTGTAATGGTAGAGCAGCAGGAAGGCAATATGAAACAGGGGAACGATCTCGGAAGCAAGACTATCACTAGAGGTATAAGCATAGGCGTGTACATGTGTAAATACATTGATTGATAAAAAAACAGAGGTATTGGACTATGTACATATATCTATATGGGAGTACATTGAGGAGATGTATGAAATTTGCTCAAATATTCCCTCAGTGCAAGAACGCTTTGTTCTAATAACCTGGCGTTCTGTGATGCTCACTCTCCTGAGACGATTGCTGAAGACATAATGGGTGCATAATCAGATTTGATGGAGAAGGCTGATGGTACCTGGCTAGCAATAGATATAGAGTCTGGGTTCTTAAAGGCTTGAAGTTAAACAAGCAGCCATCTAGCAGATTATGTTGTAAGATAATCCATCCCTACAAAAAAATCTTTGTTAACCCAGTGTGGGCAGAAGAACAGCACCCATCAAGCATAAATAAGTGACCACCACATAGAAAAACCTCACCCAGTGGGCAACAAAGAAAAAATTAGTCCCCAAAATAAGAATGGCTTTAGAGTGGATTGAAGTCAAGAATTATCAACTCTTGCACACACATGCACAGCACACAAAAGAAAGCGATGTAGGGAAACACTCAATACAAAAGGTATAACATGACATCACAGAGTCCACAGGTGGAGATAATAGACCTCAGTATCAATGGACTGAATTCAGGCATCAAAAGACTGAAGCTAGCAGACTGGCTTAGAAAACACAACCCATCATTTTGCTGTCTACAGGAAACATATTTCAGATAAAAATAGGCTGAGATTTAAAGGCTGGAGAAAGGCATACCAAGCAAACAGCAATTCAAAGAAAGCAGAGGTAGCAATCTTAATCTCGGATAAAATTGATGTCAAATTGCAAACCATAAAAAGAGATAAGGAAAGTCACTATATAATGCCCAAGCGAATGGAAGGCAATGAACCAATAAGCATTTTGAACATATATTCTCCCTAAATGAGAGACCCACTGAATACATAAACAAAACACTCCACAATATGAAAAAAGCAATCATAGTTTCAACAATTTTAATGAGTGATTTCAATACACGACTCTGAGAAAGATAGATTACAGGGAAAGAAACTCAATAAGAAGTTAGACACTTATTGACAATTGACTTGATAGATATTTACAGAGCTTTTCATACAAATACAAAAAATTCACATATTTTTCAAGCCCATATGGCACGTATTCGAAAGTAGATCACAGGAATGAACTCAAACCATTAACATTTTGGTCAGAAGCCGAGTGCTACCAGTGGAATAAGTAGATGTTTTCCGAAACTATTCCATTGGTCATGGGATCAGGTGTTGGCCAATAAGAAAAAAGGTCAACTTGTAACTTATAATTGATATTGCAGCCAGAATCACCCTCACATTGGAGAGAGAATTCTGGCTGCAATATCTGTCACTTCTTTGATCACCAGGGTAGCTTTGCACTAATCTAGTTCACTAAACAGGTGTCTCCTTCCTCCACCCCCTGCTCCATGTACATCCCTCTTGAAGCTGCATGCTCAATTAAAGAAGTTGATCTTGCCAATATAAGGAGAACCTCCTTTGGTTAAGGGCATAAGAGTAGCTACACTCCCCTTAAAGAACCACCAATTAAGTTCTCAGGAAATAAGAGGAAATTGGTTGACTTGCTTCAAGAATAATTCTGTTTCCTGAAGAAGAGAAAATAACTCAATAAGGCCAGATCTAGTCTTCTTGTGCATTACACTAACAACAGATAAATTGATTTTTTAAAAAAGAGGCAGGATCAAGGATGATAGCCAACTAAAAAAGGAAGGGGATACAAAAAACAAAAAGACATGAATAGTGGGGAAACAGGGCATTAACCTGCCCAAGGGGAGGATATTGTTTATATCTCCACAAAGAAAGAGGGATCAGACTTCAATCGAGTGCTCCAAGATGTGAATGCAAGATACTGGCATGAAGCAGGGAGCCAATAGAGAGGTTTGTGGGGCCAGTCGCAATCCCAACTACGTGGACAGCCCCCTCTTCTCCCAGAAGAACTCACTTCAGAGGAAAGCACTGAAGCTATAGTTCAGAGACAGGGATATGTCTGATCAGAGCACACGGGAGAAAATGAAGTGAGAAGATGAGAGCGTGGAACACATCCTAGCCCACCAAGTTCTGAGGGCGATATTCTTGCTCAGAGCAGCCAGTACACAGAGAGGACCATAGCACTGACCCAACTATGAGACACAACATCCCACACTGACAGTAGCATTACGGGGACAACACTGGAGACACAGTGTGAGAATCAGACCCTATATGACCTCACCACACTGAGGCAACACACTAAGGGCATGCAACTGAACAGCAAAGGAACAGAGCAACAAAATCTCCAGGGAAAACCAAAGCTAGACTTTTGGACCAGGGCATAGCACCCCATAAGACTCAACTGGAAGACACTCCTAAAGTTCAACAAATAGATCTTGAACTATTTTTAGGTTTTTCTTTTTTGTAGTTGTGTTGATTTTGTTTTCTTTTGTTGCTTTGTTTTGTTCTGTCTTGTCTTTTTGTGCATATTAGTATCTCTGAAGTTCTATCAGATAAGATATTTGAGATAAGCAATCTGGAGGACAAAACAGCAGGACTGACAATTGGGGGGGGGGGCACTTGGGAAATGAGGAGATGACTGGTAGGAGAGAAAGGAAGTAGGTATTAATAGACCCAGGGACAAGGAAACAGCAAATGACCTAAAATCAATGGCAAGAAGGGTATAGGAGGCCTGGTAGGGCTTGATCAAGTGCAATGTAACCAAGAGGCATTTCTGTCAAATGAAGGCTGAGCATGAGAGTCATACAAGAGCAAAGTAAAAGGAAATAGAGAAGAGAGCAAGGAGGCATAGGATATTTATGGAGGTCTAATACAGGCATGTACTTATGTAATTATATTTATATATGACAATGGGGAAACACATTTATGTACATATATTTATAAGTTTAGTATTAAGATAACAGATTGTCATTGAGCCTCTACTCAAGTACTCCCTCAAGGCAAGAACACTGTTCTATTAAACTGGCATTCCATGATGTTCACCTTCCCTACATGATAGCTGAAGATCAAACAGGCGCATAAGCCAATGTGGTGAAGAAAGCTAATGGTGCCCAGCTATCAAAAGATCTAGCATCTAGCATCTAGATATCCACTTTTTTATATTCATATTACTTGTTTATATAAACAAGTGGCCATGTAGCTGAGAAGCAACAAAGACCCAATGGAAGAAGCACACCAGGCTAGGTGATCACAAGATGTTGATAGGGTCAGGTATCATACATCAAAGAAAAAAAGTCATGTCATTGTGAATGCAGGAGAGTACAGACCCAAAGCCCATCTGTAGGCAAGTGGACATTCCCTTACAGTAAGGTCACGGGGAGAAGACGATCCAGTCAAGGTGCAATACAGCAATAATGAAACATATGACGTTCCTCTAATTCTTTAATGCTTCCCCCCACTCCCCACTATCATGACCCCAAATCTGCATCATAAATCTGGTTAGATCAGTGGCTATACACTGGTACACATAAGAGCTGAACACAGGAAATCCAGAACAGATAAACCCCTCAGAACAAATAATGAGAGTAGTGATGGCAGGAGGGAAAGGGAAAGTTGGAGGGAGAAAGGGAGAATTGATCACAGTGATCTACATATAACCCCCTCCCTGGGAGACAGACAACAGAAAAGTAGGTGAGGGGAGACATTGATCAGTGTAAGACATGAAAAATGATAATTTATAAATTGTCAAGGGTTTGTGAGGGAAGGCGGGTGGTGAAGGAAGAAGGAGAATGAGGAGCTGATACCTAGGGTTCAAGTTGAAAGAAAATGCTTTGAAAATGATGGCAACAAATGTACAAATGTGCTTGACACAATGTATGTATATATGTAGTGTGATATGCGTTGTATGAGTCTCTGATAAAATTATTTTAAATAAAAATTGCATGCATATCCATAAGAAAAGAAAATAGCTAGGGAACCTAGATTATTGAAAAGCTGTAAGTTGGCCTTATTTATGTGTCTAGAGGGAATCTAAGAGACACACCATAGTTGCTCCAATAGTCTCCAGAGGAGAAAAATTAAGAACCCTTACTTATGCCTTATACCACAGGGCATCAGAACTTCACAAGAAGGAGTAAGATGATTTAAGCACCCTGTCAGAAGCTCTTTCATTCATCATTACTCATTCATTTGTTGTGAGGCTGGGCGGTTGCGAGGTTTATGTTCTTCAGCTGCATCAGAGCACAAGACAGCATCTTCTGTGTAGTCATCTGCACTCCATAACTGCTACTGTTCAGACCCAATGACCAAATAGTAAATGTCACTGATCAATTGTTCTGTAGGAAGGACCAGCGAGATAATATTGTTTGAAATAGCAGGCACACAGGTGAGAATCAAAGAAGAATTTATTGATACCAGATCAAAGAGAATCCATCAGAGAAACAAAGAGTTAAGGACATCATGGAAATTTTCCATGAGATTTCCCCCTTCTTATTTCCTGCATTATGCAAAGCAGGTTTATCTACTTCAGAGAATAAAGAATTTAAGTGAAAAACAGGACACATTGGGAATGTCCATCTTCCTATTCTGTTGGTTTTGATCTTTAACCTTATGGCTTACTAAACCAAAATTGGTTGTCAGGTATCAGGCATCATATTCTCATTCAAAAATATATAACCAAGGAGGCAAAAAATGATATTTTCTCATTTTGAGGGAATGAAATAATTTCTGAAGCAACCTAGCAAATTACCTCTTATTCCTTAGAGCCAAAACCTGATCACTGTGCTAGGCTGGGTTGTCTAGAAAAACAAAACCTGTGATGCTCATATATGAATAAGAAAGAGTTTCATATCAAGAAGACATCCCAGTCCAGTCCAATGTAAGTCAGATGCTACCCAGAGCCTTCTTCAAACTCATGCAACTGCACACCAATGAGGCAGAAAGGTGAAGCTGGATGCAGGAAGACCACAGATCAGTGGATGCAGGGTCGTGTGGATTCCAGGTCAGTGGACTCATGGCAGAGCTCCGATAGCTCTCAGGATCAGGTTACCCAGCCTGCTCAGAGTCCCAGCAAGCAGGAAGGCAAAGGGGCAGATAGGAAAGAGACTTTCTCACTGTCTCTTGTAGAAAAGACAGCAACCCCAAGGAGGTATCCTCAGCCCATCGCCAGATTGACGGGTGGACTCCTACACATTTAGATAAAATCAAGTTGACGTAAAAATCTAACAACTTCCACAATCACATATTCATGGAAATTACATATAAAATGAGTCTGGGAAAATATCTGACTTATTCAACTGGTAGCACTCACTCGGCTTCTTACCAGAAGGCCAGTGGTTTGAAGGCATTCACAGCTTTGTGGGTGAAAGCTGTGGCAGGTCACCTCATTGTGATTATAGCCTTGGAAACTCAGTGGAGCGATTATATTCTGTCCTATGGGATTGCAGTAAATCGGAATCTGCTCAAAGGGGTGGATTTTTGTTCCTTGTTTTTATAGTTGAAAGCAGACAATGCACTGGCAGACTTTGTCTTTCAATTCTGGAAACTAGACAAAATGACCACTTGATTTAAGTTTCAGTAGAGTTCTAGGTTAGTATGTCTCATTTTTAAAATTAAAAATTAATGGAAAATAATAAATTCAACTACTTCTTTCCATATTTCTAAAAGCCTTCTATATTGATTTAAATTTACTGTGATGGCATTCTCTTTCTCATTCTTCAAACAAAAACAAAATAATCATCCATCTATGATTCTAAAGTTCTAACATGACCAATCTCTCCCCTCCTCTAACTATAAACGAGAAGGGAGAGGGTGGGGGAGAGCATGGTCCAGACACTGAGTCATTCGATTTAACTTTGAGGGGCCTGCATCTATTTTGAGGCTTTGTCATCATGGTTTAAGAGCATCGATTGTCTGCAGACACTTTGGAAATTATTCCCAACACCTTTCCGAGTTTATGTTGCACTAAATTTAGACCGAAAAGCTAACCATGTTAAAGGCTAAATAAATAATCCTTTTGGAAAAGGTATGCGTAATCACCTTCTTTTCAAAAACCCAAAGAACTGAAAGCATGTTGAATTTGCCCCACTGACATTCCATTTGTGGTGTCTCATATTCCCCTGTGATGCTGCGATGTAGCTTTCCTTCCTTTTCTAAAAAGAATTACACAGCTGCGCCTTATTGTTGAAAGCAACCCTCACCCCCTCCGCCTTTGAATAAATCTGTTCTCTGAAATTAAAACAAGACACTACATGAGAAAAACTTGGAAGCCAGAATGAAGCCAGCTGCGTGCACCAGATGTGATTACAGAGATAGCAAACAAGGCCACAATCAGCCTATGGGTTCCTCAGAGTATTTGGGCACTCAGAAGAGGGTCGGTCTGAATGCTCAGCCAATGGTGTGCTAAAAACCACCACGGAAAATGCTTGTTGTACCAAGATACTCCATGGGAATATTTAGCTCTTACTTTATAAATGCTGTTATTTTGCTTTCTAAAAATGTCATGGTAGGAAATGATTCAAAGGAGGCGTTGTCAACATGCTTTGGGGAAGAAGAAAAAAAGTTTAACCTCAGAGAACAAGGAGCTCGAAAAGGTGAAAACAATACTATCTAAAATAAAATCCAGTATTGAATCCAAATTAATTTCATGTCCCCTGCTTGTTTTGCCATTTCCCAGATGTTTTGCACAGTCCCTACCGCTCACTACTACAAAGCTATTAAAGTTCTTTCTCCTCTGCCTGTTTGAGAGAGTGGGACTAGGATAAACTGACAATAAATAGGAGGTGGGAGGGGGGATTTGCTCTAGAGGGGACAAAAAATGGCATTTACATTTCCTAATGTCCCAGCAGCAACACCTAATGTGCAGTTGAGGCCATTTGAAGGAATCTCTCTGCGTTAAGATTCATGCTATTTCCGCCTCCCTGTCAGAACCCAAGACGTGCTAGTGGGGCACAGGTAAGAATATAGTGCTTCATATGACAATGACTGTATTAATTTCCAGATAAGGAGTCACAGTAAGGCAGCCCCGTAGTGGCACAGCGGCTACACCATTAGCTGCTAAGTGTAAAGTCAGTAGTTAGAAATCCCCAGCCCGTCTGCGGGAGAGAGAGGACACTTGACTCTCATACAAAGTTCCAGTCTCAGCAGCTCCAAGGGGAGGAGGATGCTTGGAAAATGATGCTGGCTGCGTATGTGCAGGTGTGCTTCACACACAGAAGGAAGGTCTGGATTACAATAAGTCACGTAAGAGCCCCTGATAAAAGTTTTGGGGTTTTTTTAGCTTAAAAAAGAAAAAAAAGAGCTACAGTCTCAGAAAACCCTCAGGGGCATCTCTACCCTGTCAGTCAGTTTGACCTGAGCCAGGACCTGAGTCAGCATGCACTCACTGGCCGTGAATGAGTAACTGATCCTATTTTAGTGTGTCAGAATCCTCGGTTGGGGCTGCAATTCACCAAATCTGCTGCTTGAAACTCCCAGCCACACTCCAGGAGACAGGCAGTTGCTCTCTACTCTGGTAAAGTCTCAGAGTCTCCCAGGCAGACTACCCATCCTACAGGGTCACTGTGAGTCAACCTTGCTCAATGACGGTGCCAGGGAAATGTTGGGTTGTGGTTCACACCCACCAGCCATCGCTTGGGGCCGGGTGAAGCCATCTGTATCCCTGAGGATTTTTAGTCCTGGACACTCCACGTTGAGTTTCTTTTTTTAAAAAAATCATTTTATTGGGAGCTCATACAAGTCTTACCGCCAACCATATATCCATCCACTGTATGTCAAGCACTTTTGTACATTTGCTGCCATCATCATTCTCAAAACATTTGTTTTCTACTTAAAGCCTTGGTATTAGCTCATTTTCCCCTCTCTTCCCACTTCCCCCTCACTCATGAACCCTGGTAATTTATAAATTATTATTTTGTCATATCGTACACTGTCTGACATCTCTCCTCACCCACTTTCCCATTGTCTGTCCCCCTGGGAAAGGATTATATGTAGATCCTTATAATCAGTTCCCCCTTTCTACTCTCCCTTCCTTCCATCCTCTGGGTGTCACCACTCTTAGCACTGATCCTGAAGGGATCATCTCTTCTGTATTCCCCATGTTTCTGGCTCCTGTCTGCACCAGTGTACATCCTCTGGTCGCACCAGATTTGTAAAGTTGAATCGGGATCATGATAGTGGGTGGGGGGGGGGGATAGACTGGAGGAAGCATTTAAGAACAAGAGGAAAGTTGTATGCTTCTTCGTTGCTACACTGCACCCTGACTGGCTCAGCTCCTCTCCCTGGCCCTTTTGTAAGAGGATGTCCCATTACCTACAAATGGGCATTGGGTCTGCAATCTGTACTCTCCCTCATTTACAATGATATAACTTTTAGTTCTTTGATACCTGATCCCTTCGACACCTCATGATCTCAAAAGCTGGTGAGTTTCTTCCATGTGGGCTTTGTTGCTTCTGAACTAGATGGCTGCTTGTTTACACTTAAGCCTTTAAGATCCCAGATGCTATAGCCTTTGATAGCTGGGCACCATCAGCTTTCTTCACCACTTTCGCTTATGCATACATTTGTCTTCGGAAGGTGATCTGGAAGGTGAGCATCACAGAATGCCAGTTTAATAACAAAGTGTTCTTGCATTGAGGAAGTACTTGAGTGGAGGCCCAATGTCTATCTGCTGTCTTAATACTAACCCCATAAGCATGTACACATAATCTATTTCCCCGTCACCATATATAAATATCTTTACATATGTGGATGCCTGTATTTAGACCTCCCTAAATGCCCTTTGCCTGCTATTTCCTTCCTCTATTTCCTTTTACTTTCCTCTTGTCCCACTGTCATGCTCAGCCTTCATTTGGGTTTCAGTAATTTCTATCAGTTACATTACCCTTGTTCAATCCCTACAAGGACCATATGGCCAGCCCTACAATGAGACACGATGTCCTTTGATGACCCAAGTGCCTACCAGGGACAGCACTGGAGACACAAGGTCTGGATTGTACCCAGTCTGACCCCACCACACCAAGGTAAAACATTAAGGGTGTGCAGCACAGCAGTGGAGGGAGCAGAGCATGGAGGTCTCAAGGGAGTGCTAAGGATAGACTTTGGGGCCAGGGAATGGCACCCCATCAGACTCAACCAGAGGACATTCCTAAAGACCAACAAGCAGACCTTGAACTACTTACAGGGTTTTCTTTTTTATTATTATTTTTATTTATTTACATTTTCTGGACATTGGTTATTGTGTTGTTTTTGTCATCTTTTTGGTTTTCTTTTGTCACTTCATCTTGTCACATCTTGTCTTTTTGTTCATATTTATATCTCTACAGGTCTATATAGATAAGATAGGATGGATGAATAAGAAAACAATGGGACTGATTGTTCTGGGGGAACATGGGGCAAGGGGGAGCCGGGTAAGGCAGATGGTATAGACCAACCCAGGGACAAAGGAGCAGCAAGTGATTCAAAATCAGTGGCAAGGAGGGTGTGAGAGGCCTGGTAGAGATTGATCAAGGGTTATGTCAGGTTTCTGTGAGTTAGATATACTTGATGGAGGTGGGTTCTGAGTTGTGGTGTCATCATGGGAATTTGAAGGATTCTCTGAGGCATTCTAAGATAAGTGTTTTAGTAAATGAAGACTGTAAAAATTGAAAGAAAGAAGAGAAAGAAAGAGGAATGAGAGAAAATACAATTGGAAGCTTTCATTGCTGCTGGATTTTTATTTAACCCCTGAATAATGTCATAAAAGATAATGAAATTACTGGTTTCACCAATTTTGTTATCGCTGATAGTTATGAATGATGTGCCTTGATTTAAGAAACAATTCATCTTCTTCTACTATTGCTAGATCTGCAAAGATCTATAAATCACAACAAGCCCTCAATGAAATCACCTATCGGTTGCTTCATCAGAGAAAAGAATTGACAATCTGTGAAGATTCCAGCTGAGGAACTTCTATGGCACAGGTCGGTGTGCTTCATCCTGTAGGGTCCTTCTGAGTCAACAGGTCCAGAGTAAACACCCAATGTCCCTGGAGGGCAGAGATCAAGCTGTACATAGACAGAGTGTCTTGTTTATTTGTATATCTCGAGTCATCTATCAGGTTGTCATACCGTGGTGACTTGTGTGTTGCTTTGCTGTGGGAAGCCAGGCCACTGCTTTTTAAACACCAGCAGAGTCACTGTGGAGAAGGGGATTCAAAGGCATTTCCACTTGTGAGGGCTTAGTCACTGGAAATGAGATGGACTGACACCAGGACTCAACCAATAGGCTAAAACATGGCAAGAAAAGTGAGTGTGGCATGGCACCAGGCAGTGCTTTGTTCTGTTGTATGGCAATCACGTTGCATCAAAACTGACTAGAATTTACCTGATGACAATATATTTATGCATAATGATATACTTACACATTACATTCACACACATTTTCATACACATGTAAGTGTGACTAGATCACTGTCTCTGCTTCTCCAAAAATCCCTGGTAAAGGTCATAGCTCTTTAAAAAATAAAACTATTATTTCCATTGAGTGAAAGGAAATTTGCCTTTTCTAGTCTGTTTTACAATGATCAGAAAAGGTCATTCAAATAGAATATAATTCAAGGAAAAGTTGATGTGTTAGTCTGGATAGACTAGAGAAACAAAATTCATAAACATGCATATGTATATAAGAGAGAGGCTTCTATACAAGAGCAATTGAACATTGAGAAAAAAATCCCAACCCAGCCCAGTGTAGGGTCATAAGTCTGATATTAACCCATATGTCTGATACCAATATATGTCCTCTTCAGATTCACAATACACATGCAATGATGCCATATGCAGAATGACCACAAGGTAGAAAGTGTTTGGATGCAGTGATGTAGTGAACACCTCAGCGCTGGCAGCAGTATCCATGTGGCTTCTCTAGGTCTGGGTTTCTGACCTCTTCAGGGTAGGTTCATGTGGCTTCTCCTCAGGGATGTCTCACAGGGAGCTAGCCTAGTCAGTTACGTGTCTCCAAGGCAAGGAGAGAGACTATTCCTGCTTCCAAGAAGGAAGTACCAGATTTCCCAGAATTCTCAAAGGAGAAAACCATGTCCACACAGAGGTCTCATTGGATATCTCCAGATTAACAGGCTAGACTCCACCCCTACACTCTTAATCCACAAATTAGCACCAGATTAGGTGACTGCCACAGTTGAGTTTTCATTTCTTTGCTGACTTAATATTGACATATTTATACTGGTATATTTTTTCAGGTTTGCTACATTTTAATTGGGTTTTTTTATTAAGCCATTTTATGCAAGGACAATGATTCTGTGAGGAAACAATGAAACGCCAATGAAGGTGGAACATGATGGTGAGACAGGAGGGAGATGGAAGGAAATAGAGGAAAGAGCTAGAAGGCAAAGGGCACTTAAGGAGGTCTAAACATAGGTATGTCCATACATGAATGCAACTATCTATTATAAGGTGGGAATAAATTTAAGAACATATCTATAGGCCAAATGCTATGGTAGCAAATGGAACTTGGGCCCTCTCCCTGGTGATCCCTCAATGCAAGAACACGTTGTTCTATGACTCTGGTACTCCTTAAGGCTCACTGGCCCAACACGATCACTGAAGTTAAATGGGTATATACTGATATATTTTTACTGTCCTTCATGATTCATCTGATCAACCACTTTCCAGATCTGTGACACATCTTATAAAAGTATGTTTACTATCTACCAACCAACAACTTAGATGAAGGTCAAGTTCACCTAACTAAACAGACCAAAAAAAAAGGCTTCTAATAATGTTTCTGTATTTCTGAGAATAGTTTGTTATGAGTTAAGTGCTATATTGGGTCTATTGCCTCAGGAAATTTGAAAATGAAGTTTCTGTTTCTTGAGGTCCTTTTAGCAAAGATATTAGCTGTCAGAGCAGAACATCAGGAAGTATGAAGACACATGACTTCATAATTGTTATTGCTCAGCTAGCAAGTAGAATGTTTCATGTGGGAGGGTAAACAAAAATAGAATTAGATTGTGGAGACAGACAAAAGAAAATGTGAGCTGTGAACTGTGAGAAGTTAAATATGCAATAAACAAAATTTAATAGATCTGAGGTTATAGCTCATGTTCCTGAACTTCAGTTTTGTTTATAGCTAATTTGTCTATTACAGTGAGGTATTCAGCACTGTATGAGCATGATTCAGTGTTATTTATTTATTAAATATTAAATTTCATGGCAATGATAATAATTCATTATTTACAGTTTAGGGCACCACCTTCCAGGAAATTACAATTGCAAAGCCAATGCTGGGGTCATCTCTCTGCCTTTTCAGTGGGGATGAAACCTAACTCCACACCAGTCCAAGGCAAGTTGCCGCAAGGCAGACGTCTGCCATGTCTTCACCCTGCATCAATCTTTACTTTTTCTAACACCACCCATTCCTCAACACTATTTTTCTGCTGATTTCCAAAATGTGTTGTAATGGCTACACAGAACTCACAATTATTGGGGTTTATTAGAGAAGCTAACCGGTTACCAGTGAAGATCATTAAACCATATGGATACAGTCATTGGTCCACAGCAACGTGTGTCCTCAGCCAGTGGCCAAGTCTCTCTCCAGTCTTCAGCTTCTCAGCCATGTGGTCCCTTGCCTTCTGCTTCCATGGGTCAGGGAGCTCATCTGCTGCTCTGCCTTGCTTCTCGTCTCTGTGTTGCTCCACTGTTCTGTCTCATGATGTTCTCAGGCTTCAGCCTGGCTCTTTACTCTGTCTCAAGGTCTCCATGCCACAGCCTCTGCTGTCTCAACTCTTGGCCCCCACCACTTCAGACAGATCTTAAATGTGCTTCTCCAGTGACCCCTCTTCCTTGATGGTCCTGAGACTTCTCTTTTCAAGATGGTTCATTTTCAAGCAGCAAAAAGACTTTTCTTTCTTTCAGCTGGACTATACCTTCAAGGAAATAAAAGATGGCGATTTGAGTTACACCCTCTCGTACGTCCCACATTAATTCTTGTAAATGAGAACTTCATCCAAAGTGTGATTGTAATCAACAACAGACATAAAGACTAGACTTTATAAAACACCAGACTTTATAAAACACCATAAAAGGTATTATGACTATAAGATGATTAAGTGATTGCCTATGTCTTAATGATCTATAAGAAAAGCTACATAAATATCCAACTAGCCATTGTGTATTGTTTCTGACAAAATAATCTATAAAACAAAGTACTAGCATTGAAAAAGAGAATAAAATCAAAGCATAATGATACTCTGATGACATCTTACTGTGTGGGTGGGCATTTAGGCAGGACCTGTGGTTCTGGGGGAGAGACACCTGCAGCAGTCTTAATGCCGCTGGGTAGTGATCCACATCTTTAGGTAGCTGGAACCCACGCTTCCAAATCTCCTGGAATATTTCAGTCTTGAGTCAGCTGGAAGCTGCTGGGTATTTTGCATGTCCGTGATTCCTTGAAAGAACCCCAGTCTTGAGACAATAAGATCCCAGGCCGGTTCACCTGATAATCTTCTACTTTAAACCTCTGAAACACAGCCAAACACAATGTTTCTAACTTCTCCATAGTAACAGCTAAAGTCCTATGATACTTTTGGACTATAGTTTTCTACAATGCAATTGCATGTTTGATCCTATAATGTGATTGGACGAAATTGTATTCTAAGACAATTGGACAGGCGGGGTCAGCCAGCTACACCTCACTTACAAAGCTCACAGTGTGGACCAATTGTTTTTTATGCTGCAAACCTGTGACCTTATGAAGGTGTGTTTAGAAACCAAGCAGTATGTGAAAAAAGTTATCTGATTGTCAATGAAACCTAGATAAGCCTTACAAAAGCTGTAATAAAGTCAGATCTGTGCCGTCATGCCTGATCTCCAGAGCCTGGGTGACGATTGGTTGACTCCATACCCTCACTTCCCTGCATACCAGACCTGTTCCCACAACTGTGGGTATTTGTTGGGTTGTTGGGGGTTCCGGCAACTTGGTAATTGCATTGAAAGAACTTAGTTCTTTTGAATTCTGAGACTATTAGAAGGGATGGGCCTTCATCTCTGAACACAGGCAGTGAAGCACATGATCCAAGCATGGCCAGTAAAAATAATGTCCTAGACATACCAACCAATGGGCGGAGGGGGGGGGGGGCGCTGTGGATATATCTTAGTTTCTTAGTGCTGCTGTATCAAAAAGATTTCAAAGGGTTGGCTTAAATAGCAGAAATTAATTTTATGATAGACATTCTTATTGATCATCTCCCTGGAGAATAGAGACCTTCCGTTAATATTGTCATTGATCAACCCCTACTGACCAATGCTAAGAGATAATTTTTTAAACACTGCTAAGAGATAGTGACAGCAAGTAAAGTAAGCATTCCTGAGGGATAGAGTATTGGAAGTGGAGGGTAAGAAGAGACTATATCAAGGTGTTCAAGAAGAAAGATAATATTTTGAAACTAAGGTGGTAACAATTATACAATACTGCTTGATATGATAGAACTATGGAATGAAATGGTAACTGTATTAGGTCCCAATTAAATGGCTTTGGGGAAAAATAAGTAAATAAGTTGATCCCCCTTAGGAGATTAGAAGTCTGAATTTGAGGAATTAATTCTAGGGACAGACTCTTCCTCTGCATGAGGAGAATTCTTTGTCTTTACTTCTCTAGCCCTGGAATTCCTCATCTCCTGAAACTCTTCACATGACATCTATCTCTCCCCCATTTTCTGGTTTCTGTGTCTATGCTGTCTTTTGTATCACTCGAGTGTAATTGGGCTTGGTCCATAGTCTCCCTTGGTATGACCTCAATAACATAATAACAACAACAATAAAACAGTCCTAGAATCAAATTATATTATGCTGATAGATACAGAAAATCAGATTCCAATGCATTTTTGGTGCATCACATTGAGATAATTTTTAAAATTTAAAGCAAAGAATATCTCCTACAGTCTTATCAAAATCAATCAATAGTTTTTAATTTAATGAGTAAAACATGTCTGTCTTGAATCATATGGTCTTTCAAGAAATAACTATATGGCAATAAGTCAATAATAGCCATTGGAAGATTCAAGAGGAACCTTTGTGGGCAGAGAGTTTCTGTTGATGGGGAAGGAACAGTGCATAAGTGAAGAGTAAGAATGATTGTCCAACTTGAAGAATAGAACTCATGTCACTGAATGGCACATACAATTAGTTGAACTGGCATGTGTTTTGCTATGTATATTCTCAACAAAACAAAAAATATTTGTTTTTAAAGAGCAAGAAATGCTCTTTTTCCATTTACTTAGAATGGAATGCCAGCTTCTGCAACCATCTCTCCATCATGTGCCTGAGAAGCGGTCATAGTCTCCTATAGCCTCCATAGCACACCCTGTGTCTTGAAACATTATGAATGAAATCTATCCCAGATTTGGAAGCCAGAAGCTCAGTATTAGTTTCCAGTAAATAATATAGGAAATCAATATGTGAGTAGGACTGAACTCCAAACTCTTCCAGCTTTCCACATTTCTTGATCTGTGGTCTCATTATGGCAACCTTGGTCTCTGTCTCACAGGGCCTTCTTTCTTGCTTGACATATCAAACTATTCTCTACTGCTCTCTTTCAAGAACACCTGTGATTGAGGTTTGGACCCATAAAGATAATCCAGAATAAACTCCCATGTCAAAAGCATTAATTTAATAACATCTTCAAAGACGTTTTCCTTTTAAGGTAACATCCAATCATCAGGATCATTGGTGTCCAGTTTTCAGGTACCACAAATGGTTTCCTCTCAGCTGCTAAACTAAAATGTTTTTGTGCAGCACTACAGAAGGTCTACTTCCATAAAGAGTATGGCCAACAAAATTCTCTGGAGCATTTCCACTTTGTAGCATATGGATTTTCCATAAGTCAGAATTGATACCACAGCCAAGAGTTTGGCTTTTGATATAAAAGCAATACAAAGAAGAGGAAAATTATGGAATGAGAGGCAACTACTTTTAAAGTAGGAGGTTCCTTAACATTTCTGTTCGGGAAACAGATGTTGAGATTTTCAGTACCTTGCCAACATTCTACAGAATAGGTAGGACTTGCATTGAAATGTGAGTTTAGTCTAATAGTAAATGCTATTTGATGTTAGCCTTATCAACACTTCACCTCTGTATTCTCGGGGCCACCTGTGCTTCTTTCTACTCTAACACTTACCTAACTCCATATAAATGAGCTTTTAACTTATCTTCTTTCCATTTTGTTTGAACCATTAGTCTTTGAATCCTAAAATCAGGGAAATGAAGGTTTTAGATAAATACACGACTATAATTTGAGTCCATAAATTCACAAATAAACTGCAAAATAGGCAACATAAGAAGGAATGCTACATTCAAAAGAGATGACCACAGACAGCAAGCATTGGCAACAGCTTCATGACGTGTGGGGGAGGACCAGGGCCATGCTTGGAAGAGGGCAAGAGCTTAAATGTGTAGAGATGGGAGAGGATTCTGGTAAGAAGGAATATTATTTTAGCAAAGGCCAAATACCAAAAATGGTTTATGGAACTAATTCTACCTCACCAATGGCTATTTTCAGGGACATAGCTCATTATGCCATAACATTAAGAAGCACACTACACTTTCCCCATTAGAGCCAGATGCTTCCACTAGACCACAGGCCTGGAAGATGACTTCTGTTTCCCTCTGAGCCCCTCCAGACAAAACGGTCCATTGAAAATATGAAATTGCATTGAAAGTCAGAAACCCCATAGATTTTTTTGTGTACGTATATACTGCATTTAAAAATTCCATAGTATAAAAGGTCATTTGAACAGAATGCTATGCAAAATGTCACTATATAATTCCCAAATTACAAACATATGATCATATATATTTATTTTTATATGTATGTATACATCCATATATGAATGTGTATGTATCCACATAGCTCTTCATTAAGTACAATTATTGTACAAAGTGTCAAATTTAGTCTTAGAGAAAGTATTTTTAAGGACATTGCTACAGTTTAAAGTGTTAAAAAGTCAGCGAATTCCTGGTTAATATTAAAGATGTCTAATAATTTAGAATTCACAATTAAACATTAAAAAGAAGTTAATCACAAGAATATAATTTGTAAAAAATGTTTTATTCAAGTACTACATATATTCTAAATATATGTCTACTACTGTCATTTTACCACTTTCTGTCAGTTTGTAATGTTGTGAGGGGGGTGCTTGTTGCTGTGCTACTGGGAGCTCTGTCACTGGAATTTCAAATGCCAGCAGGCCACCCAAAGGGAACAGGTTTCAGTACAACATCCAGACGAAGGACAAACTAGGGAGAAGCAATCGGCTGTCCACTGTAGAGAAAATAGCTGCTGAAATCTTATGCATAGCTTCAAAACATTGTCAGATACTGAAGGTCTAATGCCTAGAAGCAGAACATTGCTAAAGATAGTGCCAGAGGATGGGCCAGAGGTTGAAGGAAACTAAAATGTGACTGAAAAGGGGGAGCTTCGTTCTCAAAGTAGAGTTGACCACAGCGACAAAAATGGAGGAAAGCCTAGGGGAGTGTAGCCTTCAGGATCTGCATTAGCTGATGGGGCGAAACTCAAGGTGAGAAGAAATGCTTGCAAAATTTTACTTCTAATCATAACTTGACATGTAAGAAATATGAATGCAGGAAACTTGAAAGTCATCAAAATGAAATAGAATGTATGATGGTCGATGTGCTAGGTCTTGGTGCATTGAATTGGACTAGTATTTGCCATTTTGGATAGGGCACTGTGAGGGAAACTAGGGAAGGACAATGTAAAATATTCACCTGACTGGAAACTTTTCAAATGTTAAAATAAAATAAGTAAACAGTTTTTAAATGATCTGAATCATTATCACTATCCTCATTGCAATACCGTACTATAGCTTTGTAAGGTGTACTTAGTTGGTAAAACTAAGCAAAGGATATATTGAAATCATCTCAATTATTTCTTACAGTTCACTACATGTGAATCTACAATTATTTCTAAAGACTGTTTTGCAATTCTTAACAATTAATGCAAGAATATAACTCCCAGGGCAACCTTTTTTATAATTCTGGGAAGGCTAGTCTTCGGTTCTTTTAGTTCTGCAAACATAAAGCAAAACAAAGCAAAGCAAAAACTTGTATTTGAGATAATTCTGAATCATGCATACCCTATAGAACAGAACTACCACATAGGCTATCTAAGATTTGATTCTTTATGGAAGCAGTCTCACATGAGGAGACTGGGAAATTGTATTTTTGGCTAGTAATCTAGCAGCAATAACACTTAACATTTACTATCTTTTGAGAAGTAGCCTACCACTTAATGACTAAACCACAAGAGCTTCCTCATAACACAAGACCCATTGATATATATGCAGCAGCTGTTGGTGTCTTTTAGTGGGTTCTGACCTTTATGTTTGAGTTCATTTTGCAGCACTACATCAACCCATCTAGTTGGTGGTCTTCCCCTTTTCTTCTGATCTGTACTTTACCAAACATTGATGTCCATCTCCAGGACTATTCTATCTTGATTTCATGCCCAAGATAAATGAAATGAAGTCACAACATCCTCTTCTAATGATCATTCTGGCTGTACATTTTTCAAGATAGATTTGGTTTTTCTTTGAGCAGTTTGTACTTTATTCAATATCCTTTACCAATAATAATAATTCAAATGCATCAAATATCTTCAATTTTTAGATTGTTGTTTAGCTTTTTCATGGATATGAAGCTATTGAAACGATCCTGGCTTGGGCGAGGGTCACCTTAGCCCTCACAGTGACATCTTTGCTCTTGAACATTTGGACAAGACTTCTTGCAACATATGTGTCCAATGCATTATGTTGTTTGATTTCTTGACTTCTGCTCCCATGAGCATTGATTGTGGATCCAAGAAAAATGAAATTTTAACAACTTGAACCTTTGCTTCATTTATAAAGATATTGTCTATTGCCACAGTAGGGAAAATTTTTATTTTCTTTACATCGAATTGTAATCTATATTAAAAGCTGCATTAATAAGTGTTCCAAGTCTTGGTGGTTTTCAGCAAATATGATAGTGTCATCAGCATATTTAAGTTTACAGTGAGTCTTCCTCCAATCAGAAGTTGTGTTCTTCTTCATATAATCCAGCTTCTCAGGTTATTCACTCAGCCTACAGATTGTGGTGAAATAAGTATGGTGAAAGGATGAAATCCTGAGGCACACCTTTTCTCATTCTAAGCTCACAGTATCCCCTTGTTATGTGTGAACAGCTGCCTGGTTTTATGCACAGGATCTTCACAATTAAGTACTCCAGAATTCCCATTTTCTGCAATATTATTTATATTTATTATAATTCACACAGGCAGCAAATCACAAATACTCTGTGCTTTCAGTCAATATTCATGGAACATTACCTATTCTACATTCCCTTTAAAATACGTCTTGAATTTCTGGAATCTCAGCTCCCTATCAACCTAATGTTGTAACCAGTCATGTAAAAGTACATAAAGATAAATAAATATACACATATATACATATATATCAAGCTCTACTCTGAAGTACAACACGGAAGTGATATTGCAATATCCATGCACTTACAAGGAAGGCCAGTTAATATGACTTTTATTAGAATTTGTACACCAACCACCAAAGTCAAAGATGAATACATTGAAGACTTACTAACTTCTGCCATCTGAAATTGATCAACACTCAACCAAGATACACCAATACTTACTGGTAATTTAAAAGTTTGAAACAAATAAGGAGGGTGAGTAGTTGGAATATGTGGTCTTGGTAAGCAATATGGGAGGTCGCATGATAGAATTTTACAAGACCAATGACCTATCCACTGCAAATATCTTTTTTGATAATGTAAACGCTAACTTGCTAAAAGAACCAAAGAAAAAAATTCAAGTCTTGCATTGGAATATTGAAGAACTTTATAAGCAAAATATTGAATGATGTAAAAAGTATCAAAAGAACACAGAAGGAATACACAGAGTCCCTGGGCCAAAAATTATTAGTCAAAGGTCAACCATATCAAAAAGTAGTATATGATAAAGAATTGATGGTACTGGCAGAAATCCAAGCTTCATTAAAAGCACTAGTGAAAACAAAATTCCAGGAATTGACAAAATATCAACATTCTCCCAATCATTAACTTTTATGGGCAGATGCATCCTGGTGCTGCAGTGTGGAACTGTAAATGTTTTTGTTTCTCCACTTTGAGCTGATTAAGAAAGGATATACAAAGAGAACCTGACCGATATTGCCACGTCAAAGGGGTGCGGACTTCTTTGTGCAGCAAGGTAGCAACACCAAAGGGTCACTGGCCCCAGAAGAAGCAATGCAGCTACTTACAGAAAGTCCCAAAGAAAAACCATCAGGACTTGTTTCTTGAGAGAGTACACTCTTGGACCCAGGGAAAGATGAGAGGCTATTTGTAAGAAGAATTGTTTTCTGCTTTCATGTTCACCTATGAGACTAGCGTCCACACCATGTGGGTCCTTTGGGGGAAACCAGATAATATTTTGTAGTCATTGGTTGTTGAGGCTAGGGCATTAGGGTTTCATTCAGTTGGGAACAGCTCATTCTCCCCTTTTCAGGACACAATGTTCTTTAGTTGGAAACCCAAAATAGCAGGGTCATTCTCTGTTCTTCCATATATTTTAAAACCCTACTCACAATTAAGCTTCCCACAACCTCTTTTAGATTTCCTTCACCGTTACTCATAGCTCTGGTCTCCTCGCTTCCCAGATCCTGCTTTCTGAGCCTCCACTGCTTTCTCCAAGTTCAGCACTGCTGTACACCTGAAGTTCATATTGCTAATCTCTCAAACATGGGAATAACAGATATTCAAGTTAGGTAAACTGCACTAATCATTGTTTTTTTATTTTTGTTGTTTTTTTTTGTACATGCTATTCATAATAGGTCTGAACTAAAATATATACATAAGTTTATAGGCAATGTTCCTACCTCTAAAGAGAGCTACAAACATAACATTTACAGATGCTACTAATAAAAAGGCAGTAATAATGAAAATTGAAAAAACATTTAAAGAAGTATCTGACTTAGATCAGAATCAAGCTATGATGGCATGGCATCATCAGAATGGCACTCTGTTGAACACTGGGGACTACCTGAACAGTAAAACCTATAGCATCAGATCCTGCATAAGACAGAAACCTGTCTGAGAAGGAAAGCTAAAGTATTTTCAATTAAAACAACTGACAGCAAATTGCATTTTGTTAACACGGGGAACTATTGATACACAGCAATATATGGCAAATGCAAGCTATGTCTCTCACCAAACTCAAAACCAAACACAAGTTCGTCAATACAAAAGCATAGTGACCCAATTAGACAAAGTTGAGCTGTCCCCTGTGAGTTTCTGCCACTGTAACTCTTTACTGGAATAGAAAGCTTGGTCTTCCTCCCCTGGAGACTCTCATGGTTTTGAACTGCTGACCTCGCATATTGCAGCCCAATCGGCTCTCACAAGCCACTAGGTGCACTGTATATCTTTTTTTTTTAATTGTATTTCTTTTTTCTTCTTTCCCTAAGCCTAAACACATTTCTTTTTTGTGTTTTAAAGCTTGCAAGTTAATCATCTGTTCACAAAAATTCTTAGTGAGAGTCTGTGGCCATCAGGGCCCATGGATAAAATTTAAGGCATCCATGAACTTACATAGAAAAAATTTTACATCTTTGATTTACCAGCCTTTTATTAACATGCAATGTATCTATTAATCATTCATGAAAGCACTGAATCACCATAACCATGAATGTATATGAATAAAATTGTACAGTATGTGATTCTTGATAGCTATAGGATCCAGTCATAAAAATTAAATTCTGCTGAATCTTATACAAATGACTAGCAGGTAAACTAAAACTACTTGCTGTTGCCTCAAATGTCCCAGTGTGAAGGCTGGAGCTGACTCAGTTCTTGGTGGTGGTGGTGGTGGTGGTGGTGGTGGTGGTGGTGGTGGTGGCGGCGGCGGCTCAAGTCAGCTCTGACAATCAGTGACCCTACTCACAAAAGAACGAAACATTGTACGGTGCTGCTGCAGCCATCCCAGTTGTAGCTATGCCCCCGAGCCCAGTGAGATGGAGCCATTTTGTCATCTCATCTTTTCTAGGGCCTGCTTTGTTTTCATCACCCCTCCACTTTACCAAGCATAATGCCCTTCTCAGAGGAGTGGTCTCTCCTGATGATCTGTCTCAATTATGTAACACGAAATCTTGCCATACCTACCTTTAAGGAACACTCTGAACTTACTTCTTCTGACGCAAACTCCTTTGCCCTTTTCGCAATCCATGGTACTTTCAATATTTATTTTCAGCACCGTAATTCGTATGCATTGATTCTTCTATGATCTTCTTTATTCAAAGTCCAACTTTATTCCAAATTCAATGTGCATATGATGCAATGGAGAATACCATGGCTTAAGTCAGGAACCCCTTAGTCCTCAAAGTAACATCCTTGCTCTGCAATACTCTAAAGAGGTCTTGTGCAGCAGGTTTATGTCTTGGGACTGCTTGACTACTGCTTCCATGGATATTGATCATGAATCCAAGCAAGATTAAATCCTTGACATCTTTCACCTTTTCTCCATTTATCATGATGTCACCTATTTGTCCAGTTGTGAGGATTATGGGTTTTTTTTTCAATAATTTTATTGGGGGCTCTTACAGGTCTTATAACATTCACTATATCCTTTGTATCAAGCACATTTGTACACATGTTATCATATTCATTTCCAAATATTTTCTTCTTGAGCCCTTGGGGTAAGCACCTCTTTCCCCCTTCTTTTTTTAAATCACTCCATTGAGGGCCCACACAACTCACTATTAACACACACGCCAATTGTATGCATACCACATTTGCACACCTGTTGCCATTATCACCCCCAAAACATCCTCCCTCCACTTAGGCCCCCAGTACCATCTCCACATATTTCCCCTTCCTCTCCCCTACTTCCTCCCCTCACCCATGAACCCTTAATAATTTACACATTGCTATTACTTTTTCATATCATACTCAGTCCACTGTGTCCCTTCACCCACTTCCCCGCTGTCCATATTCCAGAGATATCATATGTAGATCCCTGCAATTGGTTAGCCCCTTCCACTCCACACTCCCTCTGCACTCCCAATATCATCTATTGTGGTCTTCTTTACATTGAGTTGTAATCCATACTGAAGTCACACTCTTCTTCATATAATCCAGCTTCTTTGTTGATTGGCTTAGCATGTAGATTGACCAAGTATTGTGAAAGAATACAACCCTGATGTACACCTTTCCTGATTTAATTGTTCTGTTTGCTACTATCTCTTGGTCCATGCATGAGTTCTGAATGAACACAATGAAGTATTCTGGAATTCCCATTCTTCTCAAGGTTATTCACAATTTATTAGGGTCCACACAGTTAAATACATTTTCATAGCCAATGAAACACAAATAAATATCTTTCTGCTATTATCTGCTGTCAGCCAAGATCCATCAGGCATCAGTAATGATATCCTTTGTTCTACATTCTCTTCTGAATTCAGCCTGAATTGCTGGAAGTTCCTTGCCAAAATGTTGCTTAAAATGCTTCAGATGATCATAAGTAAAATTGTGCTATGTACAATATCAATAATATCATTCTATAGCTTTAGCATTCTATTGGGTCACCTTTCTTATTGGGGGGAGTGGGCATCACTGCCCTCTGGTGGTTGTGGGAGCTACCCAGCCTTGCTCCAGGAGAGCCGCTGCTGGATTTGAACCACCAAACCCATGGGCCACAGTCCTGCACTCAACCACTACACTACCAGGGCTCAGCCTTTGGGTCACCTTTCTTTGGAATGGGCATACATATGGATCACTTCTATTCAGTTGGCCAAGTAGCTTTCTTGCTAATTTCCTGGGATAGATAGGTGAGTGTTTACAGTGCTTCTTCAGGTTTCTAAAACATTTTGATGGGTATTCCTCAATTCCTGGAGCTTTCATTGGGGCTAATACATTCAGTGCAGTTTGAATTTCTTCCTTTAGCACAGCAGTTCTCAACTTGTGGATCGCGACTCCTTTGGGGACTCTAATGAACCTTTCACAAGCGTCTCCTATTTCATAACGGTAGCAAAATTACAGTTATGAAGTAGCAACAAAAATAATTTTATTTTTGTATCAAGGGATTGAAGCTTTAGAAAGGTTGAGAACCATCATTCCATCATTGACTCTTGCTCATATGGTGCCTCCTGAAATGATGGAATGTCAACTAGCTCTGTCTAGTACAGTGACTCTGTGTATTGTTTTCATGTTCTCTTATGCATCCTACATCACCCAATTTTTTGCTACTAGAAACTTTCAAAATTGCAATTCTAAGCTTGAATTTTTTTTTCTTGAATTCTTACAGTTCCAGATACCTCTGAGCATGTTCTTCCTTTTAGGTTTTCCAATTCTAGGTTCATGAATATTTCATTATATATGATACTGTCTTCTCAATCTGCCCTTTAAATTTTTCTCTTCAGCTCCTCGACTTCATTTTTTTTTCCATTTGCTTTAACTACCCTATGATTAAGAGCAAGTTTTAGAGTATCTTCTTATATTCACTTTGGTCTTTTTTAATTTGGGAGTTAGTACACATATATTCTATAATATAATCACATCAAGCAGTATCATACAATTGTTACCATCTTTTCCCAAATGTTCTCTTCCTTCCTGGAGTCCTTGCCATGGTCTCCTTTTTACCCACCCTCTAGCCCCACCCACACCACTGTTCTCCAACCCCAGAAAAACTTCTTCTACTCACTGTACCTATATGTTCATCAATCCTGGGTTTTATATACCACACACACACACACACACACACACACACACACACACATGCACACACAACTCCCCAGAAAAACCTATACCACAAATTCAAGAGGGTGGCAGCCAATGACATAACACTTCTGAGTTAAACCCTAATATGGACAAACAAAAAAATACTGAAAATGTTGAAAACTAGATTAGACCCAGAATGCATCAGAGGGGGGATCAGCTGACAAGCTTTTAACCATTCAAATAAGGTTTATGCCTTTGATCTTCTATACTTAACTCTACAATGCATTCTGTTTAGTAACCTCTTTCCTCTTGTTCCTCTATTATGAATAGAGGGAATTCACTAGTCGCTTATATCTTATGTGGCTTCCACAAATATATTTTGGGCTCCAACTGGCATTCACAATCTTTTGCAAACTGGATTCTCACAATGTAGACCCTGATTCTACTTCCTTCTTTGACTTTGGTTTATAAAATTCACAATCTTTCAGTGACCGATGATGGTACAGACTTCACTGACATTTCACTAAGATGACTGCTTGTTTGAAGATAAGACTGCTTGTTTGGTCTGTAAGACCCTAGATGCTATTTTATTGGGTAGCTCGGCACTATATATTTTCTTCAACACATTTTGCTATGACACTCTTATCTTCTGTGTTCCTTTCCTGAGGGTGAGTATTGAGCAGAGTCTTTTTTTCATCTTCTGCACCTTTTTTTTCATTTTAATAACCTTTTGCTTTCTTCATGAATGATAGTCTTGATGTCCTCCCATATCTTATCATGTCTTCTCTCATTAGTGTACAATGCATCAAATCTGTTCTTGCAATGCTGCCCTCTAAATTCAGGTAGGATCAACTCAAGGTTCTATTTTGGCTCCTATGATCTTATTTAAGATTTCTTCAGCTTTATCCTGAACTTACATATGAGCAATGATGACCTGTTCCACTGTCAGTCCCAGGTCTGATTTTAGTTGCTGATGTTGAGTTTCTTCATCATGTTTTCCTACGGATGTTAGTTGATTTGATTTCTGTGCATTTAATCTGGGTAAGTCCATAAATATAGTCACCTTTTGTGCTGTTGAAAAAAAGGTATTTATGGTAAAATGGAGGCTCAGTAACACCTGAGGGACTCTGCAGAAATCAGCACAGGAGAATTACTATGAGGGAGATTCCACACTGACGATGTTACCTATTGGTTCAGTTGTGAGGATTTTGGTTTTGTTCACATTATGTTGTAATCCATACTGAAGGCTGTAAATGCTTGTGCCTGTGTTTAGCCATCTATAAATGTCCTTTGCCTCTTGGTTATTTCCTTTTACATTTCATTTGTCCCACCATCATGTTCAGCCTTCATATGGATTTAGTAATTCCTCACTACTATATTGCCCTTGATTAAGCCCACTAGGCTTCCTATACCCTTCTATCCATTTTGTTTACCCAACCGCTTGCTTTTTACAGTGTTTAACACATGACTGGTGAATTCCCATCCACATTCTTTAGGGGAAATCTTGCCTACATGGCAGGGGAAGCTCCAGTCCATAACCCGTGGTCCCATATGACTGAGGGAAATTTCTCTGGCTATTTATAGTGACTCTCATCATCTAAGGCAGCTCAGTCAAAATTCATCAGTGTCCCATGCTCCTGAGGGAACCTCTGCCCAACCTCCACAGCAATGTACCTGAAGAGGGCATATCCACACACCATTCACAGTGCTTCACACCAAAGTGAGTAAACCACCAGCCTTCTGTAGCATTCCTGCTGCAGCAGGCACCGCCATACTCCCTCTACAGTGCCCCAAGCTACCATGGGCCACACCATCACAGCTTCTTTTGAGATCACCTAGTATAACACCATCCTCATGGGAACACAATAACCCAACCACCGTCCTCTGAGAGGATCATCCAACTTACCCTCCAAATAACACAATACTGATTAACTAAGGAAAGAGTGAAGCCCATGAGGATAAAGTAGTAGGCCAATTCCAGAGTGAAATTAGCTGCAGTTAGAAAAAGTGTTCCTGAATCTCCCAGAGAGCCAGTGCTCTCCAACTTCATGTAAAATGGCACCTGAAACCTATAAAACAACACAACACAAATAACAATCAGCCCCAACTACCTCAATGACAAAAATAGGAGGAACAAAAGACAATGTCAGAAGATGTCCTGAATCTAATGACATGCATAGAACAAGCAGACATTGACATGCCACAGAAAGAAATGTTCAGAATTCTGCTGGCAATTGCACAGATATGAGGGAAACAATTCAGACAAAGGATGAAATGATTGAGGATGTAAAGACCATACACCAAAAGGAAATATGAGAGCTTAGGGATGAGATAACAAAAACCAGTAGCAGACCTACAGATTTCATAAATTGACTAGAGGGGGCAGAGAACCACACTAGTGACCTAGAGGACAACCAAGCACACTTTAACAAACACTAACAAAAATCTTATAAGATCATCAGAAAAGCTGAAGAAAACCTAAGAACTAAGCCTGATGCTATGAAGAGGAACATCAGAATAATTGGATTACTGGAAAAAGACACAACAAAGTCATAGCGAATTCTTGGAGGAAAACTTCCCCAAGTTAATGAATGAAAACCAGGAAACTATTCAGGAGGCTAAAAGAACATCAGCTAGACTGTATCTAAAGAATAAGTCACCGAGACACATAATAGTCATTCAACTTTGAGGAAAAGGTGAAAATCATTAGAGCAACTAGGGCAAAAAAGGAAATCATATGTAAATGTTCCCAAATAAGAATATACTCAGATTTATCACTGGACACTATGCAGAAGAGGAGAGTGGAGTAACATATTTTAAAATTAGAAGGACAATAACACATATGCCAAATACTCTATTAGGCCAAACTATCTATCAAGATAGATGGAGAAGTAAGAGTCTTCTCAGAAAAGGAAAAGCTAAAAGAATACCTTAGAAGAAACATGGCCCTACAAAAGATTCTTGCCGAGCCAGTATGAGCAAAAGAACAGCACTCACCAAACACAAATAAGAGACTGCCATATAGAACAACCCAACCCAGTGGGCAACAAAGAGAAAACAGTCTCGAAAATAGGAATGGCTTAAAGGTGGAAAGACGTCAAGAATGATCCACCCTCACACATACATGCAAAACACACTGGAAAGAAAGGGAGGTAGGAAAACACCCAAAACAAAAGATGTAAGATGACATAACTGAGGCCACAGATAGAGATAATAGCTATGAATATCAAAGGACTGAATTCAGGCATTAAAAGACCAAGGCTAGCAGATTGGCTTAGAAAGCACAGCACATTAATCTTCTACCTAAAGGAGACACATCTCAAGACTACAGACAAAAATAGGCTGCAAAACAGATGCTGGAAAAAACCATACAAAGCAAACAGCAATTAAAAGAAAAGCAGGAATTGCAAATCTAATCTCAGATAATATTGACCTCAAAGTACAAACCATAAAAAGAGATAAGAAAGGACATTATATAATGCTCAAGGGACTGGTAGACAAAGAACCACTAAGTTTTTTAGACATCTATTCCCTGAACCAGAGACCTGCTGAATACATCAACCATATGCTATAAATAATGAAAAAAAAATCACTGACTCAACAATTTCAATATATGAGTTCAATACACTGCTCTCTAAGAAAGATCACAGGGAAAGAAGCAAGCTCAACAAGAAGGCTAGAGATCTAATCTCTGTAATTAGACAACTTTACCTGATAGATATTTATAGTTTTCATCCAAATATTAAAAAAAAAATTCTTGGAGGAAAACCTCCACAGCTTATTAAATGTAAACCAGGCAAGCCCACGTGGCCCATATTCAAAGGTAGACCACGTGCTGGGGAATAAGGCAAAGCTGCATAAGATTAAGCACATTGATATCATACAGACCTCTCTCTAACCACTGTGTCACAGACTGGAAATCAACAAAAGAAAAATGAAGGTATGAACAAACAACTGGAGGATCATAACTCGCTATTGCAAATGCAGTGAATACTGGCCCAGATCAAAGATGAATTAGGAAATTTCTAGAAACCATTGAGATTAAGAAGATAACATATCAAAACCAATGGGACACAGCAAAGACAGTCATCAGAGGAAATTTCATAGCAATAAATGCATACATGAGAAAAGAAGAGACACTTATGATTGATATGTCGACACAGATTTAGAGCAAATGCAGCAGAGTCAACAGGACCATTCTATTAAAAGTAAAAGCAAAGAAAAGTAAAGAAATCTGAACTAGAATTCAGGACAGGAAATATAAGAAAACTGGAAAAATTAGGGCTGCCAAAAGTTGGTTCTTTGAGTGCATAAAGAGAATCAATAGACAGCTGGCAAACATAACCAAAGAAAGGAGGAAACAATTTTCAATAGCAAGGATGAGGGATGAAAGAAGGGGTAGTACAACAAATCCTAATGAAATCAAAAGGATAAGGACTGTACTACAATGAATTCAACAATTTGGGAGACATGATAAAATTTTTGGAAAAACAATCCCTCCCAATGGACTATTGCCAATGGATGTCAAGGATCTTAACAGACACATAGTAATAGAAAAAATAGACAAGCTTATCAAAGGATTGTGAACCCAAAAAAAATCCCCTGAACCAGATGACTTCATAGGAGAATTCTACCACAAATTCAGGAAGAAGGGACACCAATCCTTCCAGAACATAGAAAAAGGCGGCAAAGTCCCAAACCCCTTATATGAGCCTAGTATAACTCTGATACCCAAAGTGAGTAAATGTACCAGAGGAATGGAAAACTATAGATTACTATCCCTAAGGAACATCAATACAAAATTCCTTAACAAAATATTGGTCAAAAGAATACAAAAGTTTATAAAGCAAATAATTCACCATGACCAAGTGGAATTCATACCAGGCATGTGGGGATGGTTCAACATATGAAATACCAGTAGTATCATTTGCCATGTTGACATTAAAAACTATACAAGCGACAGGATAATATCTATTGATGCAGAAAAAGTATTTGACAACAACCAACACCAATTCCTGTTTAAGACACTCTTGAAGATAAGAATTGAAGGAAAATTCCTCAAGACAAAAAAGCTATATAGGAAAAACCAACAGCCAATGTGGTAGTAAATGGACAAAAGGTGAGCACAATCCCACTGAAAAAGGGGACCAGACAAGGATGTCCCTTGTCCCCACTCTTATTTGGCATCATACCAGAGTTAACAGCATAAGGCAAAAAAATATATATATATCAAAGGTATATGTCTGGGGAAGGAAGAGATGAAACTCTTGTTATTTGCAGATGATTTGATTTTATATATGGAAAATCCCAAAAGTTCCACAAGGGCAGTGTACTGGAAGTGATAGAGGAATATATCAGAGTGGCAGGGTACAAGACCAACAAACAGAAGTATATCAGACAGCTATATACATCGGATAGGGCCATAAAAAAGGGGAAAAAAAGTGGTGCCCTTTAAAACAGTGAGGCACAACTTGAAATATCTAAGGGTAGACCGGATTAAAAGAACAAAAGACTTACATGAGGAAAACTACATAATGAGAAACCAAGAGTGACCTGAACAAATTTAAGACTATCCCATGATCATGGATTGAAAGACCCGATATAAAGATGTCCATAATACACAAGGTCCTATATAAGTTTAATGTAATTCCAATTTAATTATCCCTTATATTTCTTCAAAGAAATGAAAAAAATGACTACCAACTTCATATGGAGAGGGAAGATGCCCCAAATTAGAAGAGAACTCCTCAAGAAGAAGGACTCAGTGGGAGGTCTTGTTTATCTGACTTTAGGCATATTATACAGCCACAGTGGCCAAAAGTCCATGGTGTAGATGTAATGACAGACACTCAAACCAAAGTAAAAAGAACTGAATACCCAGAAATAAGATCATCAGCACACAGACAACTGATCTTTGATAAGGACCCCAAAATATCAAATGAGAAGCAGATACCCTCTTCAACAAGTGGTGCTGGAAAAAATGGATATCTATCTACAAAAAATAAAGCAAGACCCTCATCTCACTCCATGCACAAGAATAAACTCAAGGTGGATCACAAACCTCGAGACAAAACCCCAACCCATTAGGGCCAACAATGAGGGAATTGGGATAAACCTGAGAACTTTGGCACAGGGAATACATAGGCTATCAGAAATAAGGAAGGACACAAATACAGATAAGTCACATATTGACAAGTGGGATATTCTGAAGATAAATCACTTGCATGCATCAAAAAAAATTCACCAAGTGATTAATAAGAGGGCCCACATATTTCAGCACTGACACATCAGACAAAGGCCTTATTGCTGAAATCTACAATACTCTGTTAGCATCCAAAAGGAAAAAGACTAATTGCCCACTGAAGAGGTAGGCAAGGAACTGAAGTTTCACAAGGGCAGAAATGTGAATGACCAATAAACATATGAGAAAATGTTCCTGATCATCAACCATATGAGAAATGTAAATTAAAACAATTATGAGAGACCACCAAACACTCTCAAGGATAGGACAATTTAAAAAATCATAAAATAACAAGTGTAGGAGGGACTTTGGTGAGACAGGAATGCTCATCCACTGCTGGTGTACCTGTAGGTATGTATAGCCATTATAGAAATCAATTTGGCAATATCTAAAACAGATGGATATTGAGCTACCATACAATCCAGCAATACCCCAACTAGGGATATACCCAGAGGAGACATCTGTGGCCAGACATGGCCAGACATCAGTGCTCCAATGTTCATCACAGCACAGTTCACAAGTGCAAGGAGTTGGAAGCAGCCCAAATTTCCATTAATAAATGAATGGATTTTTTTTAATGTGGTACATACAAACAATGGAGTCCTGCATGTCCCTAAAAAGCAGTGATGAACACATGCAACACATAGTCACATGGGAGGAATTAGAGGAAATTATCCTTAGTGAAGAAAGCCACGCACAAAAGGAAAAGTACAACATGAGTCCAGTGAGATAAGCTTTAAAAAATGCAAAAAGGGCATAGGACAAAAGCTACTGTATGCAAACATCCCTGAAGTGAGGTCCAGGTAGTATGGCAGAGACCAGACCAAAGCCAAGGATATCTATGGAAGCCAACTAAAAGGTGGGGAAAGATACAAAAACAAAAAAACTTGATGAAATGGGTAGCAGGGGACTGGGTATCACCTACCCAAGGGGAAGATATTGTTTATATCTCCACAGGGAAAAAGGGGCCAGACTTCAACCCTGTGATCCAAGATTAAATGCAACATACCAGCAAGAAGCAGGAAATCAGTAGAGGGGTCAGAGGGGTCGACCCCAGTCCCAAATAAGTGGACAGCCACCTCTCCCCCCAGAAAAATTTACGTCAGAGGACAGCACTGAAGCTACAGATCAAGGAGAGGGACATGTCTGATTGGAGCACACAGGAGTAAGTAAAAGGGGAAGAAGAGAGAATAAAGTACAATTTTGGCCCACCAAGCCTTGAGGACAATATGTCTGCTCAAAGCAGCCAATGCACAGAGAAGACCAGATGTCTGGCCCAACCACAATACACAACATCCTCACTGACCCATAGCCCTACAGGGGACAACACTGGAGACACAGTGTGGGAGTTGCACCCAATCTGACTCTACCACACTGAGGCAAAACACTAAGGGCATGCAACAGAAAAGCATGGAGAACAGAGCAAGGAAGTCCCCAGCAACACCTAAAATAGACTTTGGGGTCAGGGTGTGGCACCCCATCAGATTCAGTGGAAAAACACTTCTAAAATTCAACACACAGACCTTGAACTGTTTATAGGCTTTGATTTTTCTGTCATTGGTTTTGGGTTGACTTGTTTTCTTTTGTTGCTTTGTTTTTCTATGTTTTGTTTTTTGTGCATTTCATTATCTCAGGTCTATCTAGATAAGATAGGCAGGAAGAACAATCTGGAGAAGAAAAAAACTGTACTGACAGTTCCAGGGAGACATGGGAGAGTGGGAGGTGGGGGAAAGAAAGTGGTGTTAACAAACCCAGGAACAAGGAAACAAAAAGTGATTCAAAAAATCAATGGAGAGCAGAGAGTTAGAGGCCTGGTAGGACTTGATCAAAGGCAATGTAACTGAGAGAAATTACTAAAACCCAAATGAAGACTGAATATGGATAGTGGAACAAGAGGAAAGTCAAAGGAAATAGAGGAAAGAACTAGGAGGCAAAGGACATTTATAGAGGTCTAAATACAGGCAGGTACATTTGTAAATGTATTTTGTATGATGACGAGAATAGATCTATGAGGGAAATAGATCTATGTGCATATAATTATAGGTTTAGTATTAAGGTAGCAGATGGACATTGAACTTCAATTCAAGTACTCCCTCAATGCAAGAACACTTTGTTCTATTGAACTGGCATTCCATGGTGCTCACCTTCCTGACATGATCACTGAAGACAAAGTGAGCACATAAGCAAATATGGTGAAGAATGTTGATGGTTCCCAGCTATCAAAAGACCTAGTGTCTGGGGTCTTAAAGACTTGAAGACATACAAGTGGCCATCCAGCTGTGAAGTAACAAAGTCTACATGGAACAGGCACACCAGCCCATGTGATCATGAGTTGTTGATGATCAGGTATCAGACATCAAAGAACAAAAAATTCCTAGCCTTATGAATGAGGGGGAAGTGCAGAGTGGGGGCACAAAGTCCATAGTCATGATCCCAATTCTACCTTAAAAATCTGGCTAAACCAGAGGATTTACACTGGTCCAGATAGGAACTAGAAACACAAGGAATCCAGGCCAGATGAACCACCTTGGGACCAGTGGTAAGAGTGGTGAAAGGGGAGCAGAAATAGGGAACCAATCACAAGGATCGGCATATAACCCCTTATCTGGGGCACAGACAGCAGAAACACGGGTCAAGGGAGACATTTCACTATGTAATAATAATGTATAAATAATAATGTATAAATTATCAAGGGTTTGTGAGAGAGGGGCCAGGGGAGGGGGGCAGAAATGAGAAGCTGAGACCAAGGGCTCAAGGAGAAAGAAAATGTTCTGAGAATGATGATGGCAACAAATGTACAAATGTGCTTGACACAATGGATGGATGGATGTGACAAGAGTTGTATGAATTCCCAATAAAATGATTTTTTAAGTTATTTTAAAAATTATTTACTATGAACAAATCATTGGTTTTGTAAAATCTGTCATATGCTCTCCAGCTTCATTTCTATCACCAACCACTTCATTTCTAATTTTCCAAGTACTTATTCTTCCTCTTTGTTTCCAACTTTTGCATTCTAGACATCAATAACTATTAATGCATCATAAGTGCATATTTTATCAATTTCAACTGAAATCAAGGTATAATTCTTTAATTTCTTCATCATCAGATTTAATTTCTTTATGCATCAGTTGATGCATAATTTCAATAATAGTTGTATTGATTGGAATTCCTTGAAGGCAATAGGTATAATCTGATCAAATATGGTATTATATTTCATGATGGATTTTTATCACCATCCTTTCTTACAATAAATGCCTCACTATTCCTCTTGATTGTGTTATTTCTTGAGTAACAAATCATAGGAATATCTGATTCAAAATGACCAACACCAATCCACTTTAGCTCATTAATACATAGGATATCCATCTTGATTCATTACACTTACTTTTTAACCATTTTCAGTTTTCCCAAATTCATACTTCAAGGTCCAATCATTAGATGATTTTTACATCTGTTTCTCTTTACCTTAAGTCATGCCCTATCAGCAAGTGAAGATCCCAAAATTTCTACTTCCTCAGACTTTCTCTGCCTCATGTCACTATGGTCAATTCCCCTCCATTCAATAACCTCTTCAGTCAAATTTTGAGTGTCCTAGGACTTGAGTGCCCCACTCTCCAGTAGGAACTCCAAAAATGTTCTGTTTTCTTCATTTAGGATTTCAGTTATTGAAAATGCTTTGAAACTATGTATAAGGTTGTCAGTAGTTTCTACCTTCAAAATGGGGAGTTGAGTCCTGCTTCATTGTCTATTCTTTCTCTGCAAGCTCTGCTGAAACCTATTCACTCTGGGTGAACCTACTGGCATTTGAATTACCAGTGACATACCTTCCAGTATCAAAGAAACACACAAGCCACCACAGTGCAACAAACTGACAGACAAATGGTGAAGCAGATGAATCAGTAAGAATTTTAATTAAGCACCACTTAGCAAATGTCTGGGCTTTGGGGCAGAAAGTCAATTTTGTCTTTGGAATGAATACCAGATATCCACTCTCTTCAAACCAATCAATCTGTTTTGTTTCATTGATTCCTTTTACCTGCTTTGTAGCAAAAGTGAACCACAGCTAGATCCTTTTGTGCAAATTCTAAGATAAGCATATTCACAATAATGCGTTTATGAATACCCATTGCCCTATAATATTTGTTTGTGCTATACATTTGACAATATTCAGTTATTCTGTATCATATTATCACTGGAAAAGATATTTTCTTTTTACATGTAGGTATGAGAAATCCCAAAATGTTAACGCACTTACTGGCATCAGATTAATTCTGACTCATAGTGACACTATAGGGCAGGGTAGAAGTGCTCCTCTGGGTTTCTGACACTATGACTGTTGACAGGAGTAGAAAATCCCATCCTCCTCTCACAGAGGGACTGGTAGTTTTGAACTGTTCACCTTGTGGCTACAACAGCCCAATACATAAGCACTCTGCCACCATTAGTCCCATATGTCTATTTCGTCTCTTGTTTTTTAAGGGGCATCACTGCCCCCTGGCGGGAGTGGGAGGCTCAGCTTTGCTTCTGGAGAGCTGCTGCTGGATTTGAACCCCCAAGCCAGTGGGCCGCAGTCCTGCACTCAAACACTACCGGGGTGGTGACTATTTCATCTCTTAAGTGCTACCAGCTAGGTAAATATAGTGGATTTTAATGATGCCCTGGAAGCCCCTGTGCAGCTCGCATGGTCAAGCACGTACCGCTGTTAACAGAAAACGTTGGTAACGCAAATCCACACCGAGATGCCTAGTTGAAAACCTGAACGCTAACCGTACTCACTGCCATTAAGTCAATTCTGACTGACGAGGACCCTAGAGGACAGAGTAGAATGGCCGTCATACCTTTCTGAGTTTCTAACTCATAATAGGAGTTCGAAAAGCCCCGTCTTTCTTCCTGGAGTGACTGTTGCTTTCCAACAGCTGGCCTTGTGGTTGGCATCTAATATGTAATCACTGGTTATTGAAAATCCCTTGTGCAGATCTACTTTGAAGCATACTGGGTCATCATGCAGTCGGACTCAAATGGCAACTGGTTTGGTTGCTAGAATATTGCTCCTAATTGAAGGTTTTATGACTTGAAAGTATAATTCTTCTAAGATTAGATATCCATCTAGTATGCAAGATGTGACTATAAAGTAATTGGCCTGGTATCATTGTTCTGTTGATAAAAGCACCAGAATTTACATAAGAAACAAACACCACCTCCTCCAAATAGTTACCTGGGGAGCTTGCAGGCTGCCTTCAAAGCTATTGCTCAGAACGATTCCATGCCCTCCCTTTTGGACTTGTCTTTAGGCAGTTGCACTCTATTTTAAACAAATATCTTTCAAGGTAGCTAGGTTTTGTCCTGTTCTGGGGGAAACAACTCCCAATTTCAAATATACTTTTATAAAAACTCATAAGAAACAAAGGATGAAAGCAAAGCAAACTGTCATGAAATCATGATTGGCTGCAGATCAATTTTTCAGTCACAGATAGGACTTTGGAGCCCTATAACCAATCTTGATCAGGCATAAATCATGACCAGGCCATCCTAGTACCCCAGTATCCATTGAGAACTTACCCAGTCAACTCCTTCCAGGGGGAATATCCTTCCTTGTGCTGGCCAAATGCACAGGCACAGTCTACTTTCAAGCACCCTCTGTCTGAAGCCAGATCTTTTACTTTGCCTGTCACTGGTCAGCAAGAACTTAAAGAAGGAATGAAGGCTGAATTGATGACACTCCAAATGGATTTACGGCTCCCATTTTAAATTGTAATCTTCAAAAAATCTAGTGCTCATAATTCAGACTCTAATACAGTCCTTCACGTTGGAATTGATCTTTGTCAGTAGCAGAAGGTTATCAGTAACACTCAAGAGATGGACCCCTACATGCACTAGAAAGACAGAAGTAGGAATGACAGTAGGCTTTGGGGGGAGGTGCATACAATGTGACAGTCTTATACTATGGGTGATATTCAAAATAACAATAGCAATTCATATCCTTCTTATTATCAGTGGGAGACAAATGTGAAGCAACACTCATGCATCAAGCTTACTGGTCAGAGAGAAACTGATGGAACCCAGAGATGATGACTCTTAAGAATTCACTCCACATGGCTCTGTTTTCAGCCAAGCAATAGACAAGGAAATAATCTCACTAGAGATTTATGCTTACCTTAGAAAAATCAATCACTTGTGATTTTTAAAAATGTAGCATATATCCACGCAAAAAGTTAAGAAGGGTTAAGAAAGAAGAAAGAAGTACAATGGAAAACACACATATAAGAAGTAGGATATGTGATATTACATAATAAATATTGCAATCAGTGATATGAAACAAAATGTGTGTTAATTATTGAATGAAAACGTGTGGTGAAGTTTCTTAATAGAGCTCTCCTACTCCCACCAAATGGTTGGATAGAACTATGCAACTAGAGCATAGGTAACACTAATAGAGGGGATTGGTCAGCTTTCGTTACCACTCCCTGCCTCTAAGGATGCGGCATATTTGAAGCAGGCAGTAGAAGAGGAAAGCCAAGGACCTTGGAAAAGCATGTTCCAGGTCTCTATCTGAAGTGGTTGAGACCATGGAGAGTGGAAGCATTACAGACTGTTAACATGAAGACTCAGAGGTGCAGCATTCAGAGTGTGAGGTACATACTCCTTAAATGACCCATGACTATGGAACTGTGCAACTGGCTTCCTGAGGACAAAGAGGTAAAGGTCAAGGGACCATGTGGATGAGATGCTGAAAACAGGAGAGAGACTTGGCTGCTGGTTAAGGAGACCAATCGCTATTATTAGTGTTTCTTGATCCTAATTAGTGACAACCTATTAATTTCCCCTAATAAGCCCTAAAACACCTTAATTGTGAGCATTGTCTGTGTGTTGCTTGAGGCCATTGCAATGAGTTATTAAATCTAGCATAGATGTAGATTGGTGTGGGAGGAATGGTTGTGATCAGGATAGGTGAAGAAAGATTGAGATCACGTATGTCCACTTCATTGTCATTTACTAGAAAAAAAATTCATTCTTTCAACCTTCATCCAATTTACAATCTAAACCAAGACTCAAACAACAGCATTACCAGGATCTGTGCCTTGTGGGACCTCAGATTGGAAATTTTCTTTAAGTAGAGAATTAGTTAACAGATAACAGATAACAGCATCAAAAACACAGGGAGAAAACCATATGGAGACAGAGACCAACATGTTGCAACCAAAAGCCTTGGAATATCAAATATTTCTGGTAATACCAAAGGCTAAGAGGAAGGAATGGAACAAATTATTTCCTAAACTCTTCATAGAGAGTGTGGACTTACTGACAACTTGATTTTTAGATATTTAGCCTCCAGAACTGTGAGAATAAATTGCTGTTCAATCTTCCAACTTGTAGTACTTGTATATTTGCCCTAGTAAACGCTTACAGTCCATATGGCTGGCCACAGACAAATTCTGTAGCAAGCTCAGCAGACAAATTGCTCGAGATCCAAGACTTACCCCTTCAGGTACTGGATTGGGAAGCATTCCACAAACATCCATAGTATAAACTAGAGCAGTGATGTTACATGGACATGTGGGGATTTCCGAGAAACTGTATTTACCAACCAATAAACGATAAACTAGGTATGATTCAATGCAAATCTTTCCATAGACGGAGAGGCTACTCTTATCTGTTGTGACCAAGAGGATTTTTAAAGTGTTCAGAGCAAGATCACCATGTCAAAATCAACGGGGGGCGAGGGGAAGGTTGTTCCAGGAACATTCTTCTCAAGGGCACTGAGTGGGGCAAATGATACGGAATAAACTGTTAGCCAAAAATCCATTTTGCCATTCAAGTGCACCCAGAGATGTTCTGAACGAATGGCTGGTGATCTACTTCCAAGGATTCAGAGTCTGTAAAATCCTTAGGAACAGAGGTTATACCTTTCTCGCTTTTTCTCCAGAGCACAATGCTTGGCATATTGTGGTTGCTTAAAAAATATTTGTCAAATGAATGGCATGTTTGCTAAAGAAAAACAACTTCAAAGTAAAGTCTTATATTTGTGGCTTTTAAAAAGTATTTTTTTTCAAACCAGTAAACTCTTCTCATTTTATTGCCAATCATCCTAATAAATTTCTTTGAATAGAAAATACTACCAGCATTTATTCTTGACTCAAAATAATCTGGATAGCTTCCTACATCAACCTTGACACCAGTCCTTTCTGAATCTCTATTAAATGATTTTAAAAGCCACTAGTAGGTGTGTCTATGCCTTTAATGCCTTAAATTTCCTGTTATCTCTAGCCAAAAAAAGTAGCTCCTAACCTCCTTTTAGCAGGTTGGACTTGAAGTAGGGCTACTACTACAAGTATTGCCCCTGGCTAGTATTTATCACGTGGTGTCCAGCATAATGCTAAACACTTAATTCTACTAAAAACCCTCTTCCTTAGTGAGAAAACTGATCCAAAGAAGAGCTAAAAACAAACAAAAACTCCCCCCACTTTTGAAGTTAGTAAATAGTGAAGTAGTTGTGCTAGAGAAACAAATTCATAGGCACTCCTGTGTGTGTATAAGAAAAAGCTTTATACACAAGAGCAATTGAACATTGAGAAAACATCCCAGCCCAGTCCAGATCAAGTCCATAAGTCCTACATTAGCCCATATGTCTTATACCAACCTATACAGCACTCTTCCGACTCATGCAACACATACAATGATGCTGAATGCAGGCATATCACTAGCTGGTGGAAAGTCTTGTGGATTCAGTGGTGGTGTAAGCAATCTCAATGCTCATCTGGGTTTCCATCTGGTTCCTCCAACTCCTCCAGGACTGTCGCACAGCTCCATCTGTCTTGTCAACAGGCAAGTCTCACAAGGAGTGAGTTCCTGCAGCGAGCAAGCTATTTATCTCCTTAGTGGCTCCAAATGAGATCACAAAGCTGTGACCTGAGTGACAGGCTAAACGCCACACCTTCACTCCCAAGTTTCAAGCTAACAACAGATTAGGTAACTATCACAGGTAAATCTAGGCCATGTGTTTGGGGGCAGGGCAATTTTTCACCAAGACAATATATTAAGAAGGGGTGGGGTGGGGGTGGCATTCTGTTTTTCATCAACCCATCAATAGGGTTGGAATTAAGGATTTAAGCCCATTAAAGCTCCCATTACATTGGCTCTCAGAAACAAAATGTCTAAAAGGAGAAATTATGCATTACAAGATAGATTGCTTCACAAAAAATATTGCAGGACGTTGCAAGAAGGATTGCTTTTTCCTTTCTGGTGTGGTGACGGGAATACTTGGTCTCCTGGGACATCCTGTCCTTATAACGGAATAGCAACAGAGAAAGAAGACTAAGAGGAAAGCATATAAATTGTGTGGGACACCAGTATCTCAGAAACAGTCTTTACCATGGTGTGTTAGTCCGGGTAGACTAGAGGAACAAATTTCATAGACATGCATATAGCTATAAGGAAAAGGTTTATATTCAAGAGGAACAGGACATTGAGCCCAGTCTAGTTCAAAGTCATAAGTCCGATATTACCCCATATGCCTGAAATCAGTCTATAAAGTCTCCTTCCGACTCATGAAGTCACAGGTCAGTGGGTGCAGAATCCCGGCGCTGGTAGGGGTCTCCACATGGCTCCTCACTTCTGGGGCTCAGGGTCCATCAACAGCAGAAGCAACTCATCGCTAACAGAGGTCTCCTTGTGATTGCCCCAGCTTCAGAGGTCTGGCTCCATCAGAGCAAAGCCATGTGGTCTCTCCGCCGGCTCCTCCAGCTTCTCAGATGCTGCCATCTTGTCTTGTCCGTGATTCATCGTCTCTAAGACTGACTCCCAACAACTGGGGAAGATAGCTTCTCATCTTCTCGAGGGAAATATCACGAGATTTCCCAGAAGTCTCAGGAGAAAGCCATGCCTACACAGAGGCCTCATTGGCTACTCAATGGCTATCTCCAGATTAATAGGCTAGACTCCACCCCTACATTTCCATCATAAAATTAACATCAGCACATGACTGCCACATTGGGTGAGGTATTTCTATGCATATAGGATTCCTTTCCATGATACTCTGCTTCCAAGTCATTTGTCCCACAGGCTAACAGTCAGGTAAGAATGTTTGCCTATAGGAAGCATTCCAAATTATACAATGGCCTCACTAGTTGCCATCATTAGAAACAATAGTAGCATTTATTAAACTCTGCCCCTTCCTAGTGTAGCATACAGCTGCCCTGATGAGTACCTTTCACTCCTTAACATGAGCAGGCTAGATGATGAGACTGGGTGGTATAGTGGTTATGGATTGGGCTGCTCTCTAGCCCCTTGGTCCAAAGTTTGTAATCACCAGCAGCTCTGCAGGAAAAAAGATTTGGCTCTTTACCCCCATAAAGAGTAAAATCCCAGAACCCACAGGGGTTGCAGTGAGTCAATACTGACTCGAGGTCAGAGAGTTTGGTTTTTCGATGAGTCTAAATGAAGAGCTCTCATGGTCCCATGGTTGGTGCTTGGCTACTAACTGGACGGTTGGTGGTTCAAACCTGTCAGCAGCTCCATGGGAGAAAGATGGCAGTCTGCTTCTGTAAAGCTTTATAGCCTTGGAAACTGTGTGGGGAAGGTCTATTTTGCCCAGTGGGGCCCTCCCTCTGCGCTAGAATGATGAGACAGAAGTGGATTTGGGACTTTGGTTTTCAGAATGATTAACTTGTGCTTTCAAGTAGGGTTAATAAATAACCAAAGAGAAAGCGACTAGATAAGTTACCCAAGCACAGTAAAACTATGAGATCAAAAACACTTTCCCACGTTGAGTTATCTAGAAGTCACTAAACGGCTGATCTGCTATCCATGGAGCCAGTTATTGCCACCTCGTCACCCAACTCTGGTGGAAGAGGTTCCATTGTCAGCGAAGGGCTGTCTAAGAAGGCAGGGCAACAACGCGTTCCTTCCATGGGTCTCTGAAATGCCCAATCTCCCAAAACTAAAATCATTCCAATGTTCTCAATTACTTACTTTTAAAAAAATCTTATAGTCTGTAATGTGTAAGTTAACATTCAACCCCCTTTTTGGAACAAAATGCAGTTTAAATTTTAAAAAGAAACAAAAAGATAAGCAATAATGAACAATAATCAATCATCAAGAAATTTCCCTTTTTCACCTAAAGCTTTGGTCCATGTAAAACAACTATCTTTAGGAGATGTGAAGGGGGGGTGGGGCAAGGAGAAGAATGTCATATTTTTAAGTTGTTTCCATTTATTTTCATGTTAAAGCCAATGGATATTTGAATATTTATTAGGGAGTGTTTGGCTGGAAGATAAACAATGGGTTTTCCTCATCATTTTCTGAAAAGCAAAAGCACCAAGAATTTTCCTTTCTACTGATTTGACCTAACAACTGGATCATTTCACCTTTAAAACTAAACACTAACATTTCCCTCTCTTGAAGATAAATCATATTTAAATCTCAAATATAAGTGTATGAAAGAAATTCTCTCACACTTCTCTGTTTTACTCAAGGGAAAATAATCAAGCAGCAGAACCCATGAGGACCAAATGTTAAAAATCTCTTTGACACCTGACCCCCAAGACACATCCTGGTCACAGAGGCTGCTGTGCTTCTTTCATGTGAGCTTGTTGCTTTGGACTTCTGTGATGGTGTCAGGAAGGAGGACCATGGAATGCAAATTTCATAGAAAAAAGTGTTCTTGCATTGAGGAAGTACTTGAATGGGGGTCCAATATCCATCTGCTGAATTAATACTAAACCTATAAATATATGCATGTAGATCTATTCCTTCTCATCACATGTAACTATATTTACCTATATACCTGTCTATATTTAGACCCCTATAAATGCCCTTTGCCTCCTAGTTCTTTTGTCCCACTATCTTGCTCAGCCTTCATTTGGGTTTCAGTATTTTCTCTTGGTTACATTACCCCTGATCCATCCCTACTAAGCCTCTTATACCCTCCTTGCCACTGACTTTGGATCACTTCTTGTTCTCTTGTCCCTGACTTGGTCAAAATCACCTCCTTTCCCCTACCTCTCCCTCTTCCATGTCACCCTGGAACCATTGGTCCCATTGTTTTCTCCTCCAGATAATTCATCAGGCCTATTTTATCTTGATCAACCTGCAGAGATAATTATATGCACACAGAAAAATAAGACATAGCAAGAGGAAGCAACAAAGGGAAAACAAGTGATGATAGCAAAAAAAAATGTTCAGAAAAAAAAGCAAGAAAAAAACTTGTGAATAGCTCAAGGTCTGTTTGTTGACCTCAGGGGTACCCTTCTTGGCACTCCCTCGGGACCTCCATGCTCTGTGGTGCCCCAGCCCTACCCCCCTGCCAGGCACTGCTGCATGCCCTTATTGTTTTGCCTAGGTGTGGTGGAGTCAGATGGAAGCAATGCCAAAATCTCAACATTGTGTCTCCGGTGTTGCTTCCTGTAGGGCCATGGGTCAGCGAGGGATGTCATGTCTCATAGGGGAACTGACCATATGGTTCTGTCTGTGCATTGGCTGTTCTGAGTGAAGATATCATCCTCAAGGTTTGGTGGGCCAGGATTCACTCCACTCTTTTCCTCCCCTTTCACTTACTCCCATGTGCTCTGGTCAGACATGTCCCTTTCCCTGAGATGCAGCTTCAGTGCTGTCCTCTAAAGTAAATTCCTCTGGGGGACAGGGTGGCTGTCACATTCTGGAACATTGGGCTTAAGTCTGGTCCCTCAGCTATCAGGCATCAAAGAACAAAACTCATATCATTCCTGATATGATTGCTGAAGACAAATGTGTGCGTAAGCAAATGTGGTGGTGAAAGCTGATGGTGCCCGGCTATCAAAGATATAGCAGCCGGGTTCTTAAAGGATTGAAAGTAAACAAGTGGCCATCTGGCTGAGAAGCAACAAAGTCCACATGGAAGAAGCACACCAGCTGTGTGGCCACAAGGTGTCGAAGGAATCAGGTATCAAAAATCCAAAAATTATATAATTGTAAATGAGAGGAAGTGCAGACTGGGGACCCAAGGCTCATCTGTAGGTAGTGGGACATTCTCTTATAGAAGGGTCACGTGGAGGAGATGAGCCAGTCAGGAAGCATTGTAGCAATAATGAAACACACAGCTTTTCTCTAGTTCTTCAATGATTCCTCTTCCCCACTATCATGACTCCAATTACACCTTACAAATCCAGCTAGCCTAGAGGCTATACATTGGGACAGATAGGAACCAGAAACATAGGGAATCCAGGACAAATGATCCCTCAGGACCAGCAATACTGGGAGGATTGAAGAAAGTTGGTGTAGAAAGGGGCAACCGATTATAAAGTTCTACATTTAACCTTCTCCTTGGGGTACGGACAACATGGAAGTGGGTGAAGGGAGACATCAGACAGGGTTAGACATGACACAATAATAATAATTTATAAATTATCAAGCTTTCATGAGGGAGCAGGGAGGGAGGGGGGAAATGAGGGGGTGATACCAAGGTCTCAAGTAGAAAGCAAATGTTTTGAGAATATGAGAGCCCCAAATGTGCAAATGTACTGGACATACAATGGATGAATATATGGATTGTGATGTGTGGTAAAAGCCCCCAATAAAATGATTAAAAATAGTAATAATAATTTTAAAATTCTCTTTGACAGAGAGAACACAATAAGCCTCTCCTCTGTCTCATTGTTTCTCATTTCTCTGGTATTTTAATTCTCTCTTATCCCTGTGTCTATTGAAAATTACCAGATCAATAAGACACGATGCTCAAAGTTAGCTATTTCAGACTCAAGAACAATACTTTGTTGAAAATGGATATTATGGGGTTTTCATTTGGGGGAACTGTGGCTGATTATTAGGAGAGAAAGAAAAAGAAAGAGAGAAAAGAAAGAGAGGTAGGGAAGGAGCAAAGAAGGAAGGAAGAGAGAGAATGAAGGAAAGAAACATTCAAACCATAAAATTACTGTGCTCCACCAGTTTCAAGATGATGGCTGTTGTCCACCACCCTCCATGCATGTCTTGAGTCTTCTTGCTCAGTGTGGTTTTTCCCTCAGGGATCATTATTGGGTTTCATAATGACTAGTGCGTGTATGAAAAAGGAAAGCTCAAGACTATAATTTCATACATACTTTAAAAATATGCATAAAGAAAATTCTGTAGTGAGACAAGTAATCTCCTGGAGCCTGCTGTGACCAAGAAAATACCTGTGAGGAGAAGCAGCTGATAAATGAAAGTGCTCAGCCCTCAAAGGAACAAGCCAGTGAGGGAAACTCTGGCTCCCTCCCTCCGCTCCCCTTCAGCCGCCCCTCCCTTCGGAAACAAGGTGCAATCCCACAGAGAAGCATGCATCAGCTGCTAAGACTGATGAGTGTTGGGCCACCCAAGCTACAAGTTCAACGACAGGGAATGTTTCTTATAGAGATAAATATAAATGATATAAAAAAACTCATTCCTGACTTATAGCAAGACTGCAATATTTCCTGTGAGTTTCTGACACTTGATGAGAGTCGAAAGTCAAGTCTTCCCCTCTCGGTGCTCTATGCCATGCTGCCTCTCTAGGGGAGTCGAAGGGGCAATCTCAGTGGACGGGGTCTTTGCAGATCCAGGGCTTCCTCCTCCCCTCACAGAGCTGCCAGTGGTTTCCAGCTGCCTGCCATGCAGATCACAGTCCAACTAGTCACCACTATGCAACCAGGGCTTCCAGGTGATAGATAGGTGATAGATGATGATAGACAGGTAGATGATAGATAGATACATACATAGATAGATGAATAGATAGAGCTGATTCTAATTTGTGACAAGCTTATGTACAAAAGAACAAACTCGTGTACAAAAGAACAAAAATTGTGTCCTGTTCACATCGCTGGCATGTTCAAGTTCCCTGCTGAGGTTCCTGTGCCAATCCATTTCACGGAGGGTCTCACACACTCTCACCGACTCTCTCATTCATTCTCACATGCTGTCCTCATCATTGATCGGTCCCTCCTGATGACGTAACCAAAGCAAAAAGTGTCACACAGCATCCTGTTTTGATTGGCAAGGTTTTCCTGAGCTAATTTTGTGGAAAGAGATCTCCGGGACTTTCTTCTCACTGTCTTAATCTGGAAGCTCTAGTAAAGCCTGTTCACTGTGTGGGATCCTGCATGCATTTGCAATAACTGTGGCCTAGTTTCCAGCATCATCGTAACATGTGAATCACCACAGATGACAAACAGTCAGATGGTGAACTCATAGAGATACTTATCAATAAAAGGCTAGATAAGGAGTTGGTTGAGGCAAAATGGAGCTGAAAACAAAGTCCAGCTGGAGCAGTGAGAAGAAAACATGACCAGATTGCGAAGAAGGATAGGACTCCACATATATGGTCCATGATTCTTGCACCGGCAAAGATCCTGTCCACTGAAATTGCCCGTTCTACTCACCTAGAGAGACAGCATGGCATAGAGGACTGCAGAACCTGGAATTAGATCCATAGTTGGCCTCTCTCTCTGAATGTGAGAATCTGTTTCAATTACTTAATATCTGTATGTCTTGGTTTCATCATCAGAGAAGAGGTTTCAAATAATAAGATATATCTCTCAGGGTGCGATAAACACTTAGTCTAAGAAAGCACCTACAACCCATTTTAATGTAGGAATTTCTCAACAAATGTTAGCTTTCATTTTATTCTTGGCATGTTGAAAATATGACCCATCTCCTCCAGCTATGCTTATAATGTCATGGGTAGGGAGAGGAGGAGGGTGTATGTTTTGAATTAAATTGTATCTCTAAAACAAAGATATGTTGAAGTACTTATAAATGGGACCTTATTTTCAGAAATAAGCATTTTCTTTGCAGATGTTATGATTTAAATTAATGAACCCATACAGGTATCAGGTGGATTCTAATTCCAATACCTTCTAACAGTGGTATTAAAAAGAGAGGATCAATGAGAATGACACAGGAACACAGTCACACAGAGGGGAACCACATCCTGTGAGGGTTGTTTTACAAACAACAGGATACCCAGAAACTTCTGAGGCTACTGAAGTGGAAAAGACCAGGGCAAAAACTAGTAGGAGTCATCTCTGGGTTTTAACAACTATGCCTGCTGTTTACGCCATAGACTAAGCTGTCTCATCCAATTCTTTATCTGAGCAATTCTCAAGTTAGATTTTGTTCTTCTGTACATTATTTTTGCCCTTGTAGATTTGAATTACCTTTATGTTGTTAAGAGAAGGAACTTAGTTTCTGAACCATACATACTAAAATGGCTCAGGCAACTCAATTGGGTCACTGGAGAACTGTGCTCCTATAGGGTTTCAATAGTGAATTTTTCAAAAGGAGATTACCATGCTTCTCTTCCCAAGCACCTGTGGGTGGGCTAGAACCTATAAACTTTTGATTAGCAGCTCTATATTAATGGGACCACCCAGAAACTATTCGCATCGTGTAGAGTCAGAGTAGGCTAGAATATGTGGTGGAAAAAACCAACCCCAAATCTTAATGGTTTACTGCTCATGTATTTCTTGCTGTTATCCACCTCCATTGTAAAGAGGTGGTTGCTATTCGTCCTGGTATATTGCCTCCAGGATCCAGACTAAAGGAGCAGCGCTGATCTGGGAGATGCTGGTCTTGTGGCAGAGGGAGAAGAGCCATAGCAGAAAGCACAGTGACTTTTCTTTTGGTTTCTGTTTAGAAGTGGTCAATGTCACTCTTGTTCACATTCCCTTGGCACTAACAAGATACATGGCCAAGCGTCACACCAGTGGGATAAGAAGATCTCCCTATTCAGAGGAGTCCAAAAGAAGCCATTTCTGGAAAAGGTAGCAGATATTTTCTACAGGTGACATAACCTATAATTTTCTTTCTTTTGAAAATTGGGGATCATAGGTACCTTTCTCCATTCTTTTCATTTTTCCCCCTTCTGTCTTCCAACACTTCCCCCAAAATGGAAACTCTATCATCTTTTGGGTCCCTGGGTACCACAAATGTGAAAGGTTTCAACTCTTAGTTGAAAGCTTGGCAGTTCCAACCCACGTAGATAACTGACGCTCTGCTTCCAGAAACCCTAGAGAGCACATCTGGAGCTGCTGCTCGTAGAGTCAACACACCAGCAAGAAACAACAACTTCATCACACCGCTGCGGTGACTCATTGCCCAGCGTCATTTTTCTGGACATAAGGACTTACACTCATTTAAAATCTTTATTATTGTTTTATTGTGTTTTTTAACATGAATGGCCGCTTAAGGAAGCGATCTCTCCATATTACCAATGTAAAGATCATTCTCCTTGGTAGAGACAGAAGAAAAGCGGAAGCGCAGTGTTTTCTTTTAACTTGATACTATCATTCTCGAGCAATAAACCTATAATTTTCATCTATCTATTGTCCTGAAAATAGCTATAAAAACTGCTGCTGCTGTATTTAGTGGTTTTGCAAGCCTCAGCTAATCCTTGGCTTTAGCTCTCTTCAAATTGTTTGTCCCAGTCCTTTGTCTTCTTCTAGATACATGTTCTTTCATTCACAATGTCCACACATGTCCTCCAGTTTTGTACGACAGAATGTAGAGCAAACAAGCCACGTTCCTCCCCAGCCTCCCTGGTTAGTTGTATCTAATTGTACTTTTAATTGTAGTCAGAATTTTACAGTTTCACTCTTCTCATCACTATGGAATGATATTTCACATTTTAGTCTCATCTTTTTAAAATTTCCTTTTCTAAAAGTAAACATTCCAACAACTATGTAATAGCTTATAATCATGGTTATCTATCAAAAGTTCATTGTCTGAAGTTATAAATTAAATCTTGACTTTTTAGCCAACGGTTGCAGGATCGTGGGCAAATTAAGTGCCCTTTATATTCCTCAGTTTCCTTTTCTGTAAAATGGGGGTAGAAAAGTGCTTTCCTAATACTATTATAGCTATGACTGAATTACTTAAATTATGTGAAATACTTTCAAAGAAAATTTATAGAAAAGTGCCTAGCACAGAAGTATAACTATAGACCAGATCATTAAAAATGTTCATTCTGCTGTTCTTCATAAGGTTTGCAGGAACCAATCTTTTAGAAGGACACAACTTATTTCTTCTTTGTAGTCTATTATTAGTCTGGAAGCTTCACAAAATCAGCATACCTAGGAATTCTAGAATACTTACTTCATTGAGCTCCTTAGGAAATTGTGCATGAACCAAGAAGCAGTTTTTTGAACAGAGAAATGCAATACTAAGTGGTTTATAATCAGGAGAGGTGTGCTTCAGGGTTGTATCCTTTCAGCATTCTTATTCAATCTATACGATGAGCAAATATTCTGAGAAGCTGGATTATATGGAGAAGGATATGGCATCAGGAATGGAGAAATATTTATCACTCAAGATCAAGGCCTGCCATATGAATTGTAACTCAGTGTAAAGAATACAAAAATCCTCACAAATGGACCAATAAAAGCAGCATCATAAAAAGGGAGAACCCTTAAAATTGTTAAGGATTTTGTCTTGTTTAGATCTACAATCAATGCTCATGGAAGCAACCATCAAAAATAAAATGGCTTATTAACTTGGGAAAATTTGCTGTAAAACACTTTTTACAGTGTTGAATAGCCAGCATATAACTCTGAGAACCATAGCATAGCTGGTTCATGCCATATTTATTATCCAAATTTCATCTGCATATGAGACCACTGAAAATATCCATGATGCATTTGAATTATGGTGTTGAATTAAAGAATATTGCAAGTACTATGGATTCCCAGATGGATAAACAAATAAACCAGAATGCTTCATAGAAGTGAGGATGACTAGGGTTTGTTTCACCTACTTTGGACATGTGATCATAAGAGACCAGCCCTTGGAAATCAAATAGAATAGAAATGAAATGAAATAGAGGGACAGCATAAAGAAGAACACCCTAGACAAAAAGCATTAACTCAGTGGTTTCCAGGGGTTCGAATATAACTACAATTGTGAGGTTAAGGCAGAACTGAGCAGTGTTTCATTTTGTTGTACATGGGGCTGACAAATGAATCAGAAGAGACCCAAAGACATATTACAGCATAGCAAAAAGTGAAAGAAGTCCTGATGTTACTGTGGCGTACATGTTGGACTGCGAACCATAAGGTGGGCAGTTCATACCTCACAGCCACTCTGAGGACAAAAATTGAGGCTGCTGCTCCTGTCAAGATTCATAGCCTTGGAAGCATTCAGAACAATTCGACTCTGTCCATAGTGATCATAGGACCACTATGGTATAGTTAAAAAATGTCCCAAGTCATGTTTGTGTTTTGGGGCAGATGAAATACTGAAGTTATAAGTTAACATCATCTTACAGGACAGCATTCTTTTTCGTCCAGAGTTGTTCTTTTAGAGATGGTTCAGTTACTCACCAAACTGGCACTAGTGCTTGACTACAAGAGTTCTAGTTCCTGGGCTGAGCCCTGGTGGCGTAAGTGGTTGAGTGCGGAATTGCAGCCCGTGAGCTTGGCGGTTCAAATCCAGTGGCGGCTGGGTAGCGCCCATGACCACCAGAGGCAGTGATGCCCACTAAAAAAAAAAAAAAAAAAGAGTTCTAGTTCCAAGTGATGCACTCAGGACTTCCTTCCTGAGCTGGTGACAAAGACAAAGAGGCATTCAAAAAGACTGAATTCTTTTCTTATATATAGAAATCATTTTACTGGGGGGGGGGGCTCATACAACTCCCATCATGATCAATACATATGTCAATTGTATGCAGACCACATTTGTACACTTGTTGTCATCATCACTCTCAAAACATCATCCCTCCAATGAGGCCCCCAGTACCAGCTGCTCATATTTCCCTGCCCTTTCCCCTCTTCCTCCCCCATGAGCCCTTAATAATTTACAAGTTGTTATTACTTTTTCATATCGTACACTGTCTGATGTGTCCCTTCACTCACTTCCCTGTTGTCTCTACCCCAGAGAGGAGGTTAAATATAGATTCCTGCAATTGGTTCCCCATTTCTACTGCACTCTCCCCCTACCCTCCCAGTCTCACCGCTCCCACCACTAGTCCTGAGGGAACATCTATTCTAAACTCCCCATGTTTCTGACTCCAGTGTACATACCCCAATCTAACTGGATTTGTCAGGTAGACCTGAGATCACAATAGTGGCTGGGAGGAAGCATTTGAGAACTAGAGGAAAACTTCATATTTCATTGTTACTACACTGCACCTTGAAAGTAAACAAGCAACAACTCTATCTGAGAAGCAACAAAGGACTCATGGAAGAAGCAAACCAGTCTCTGTGACCACGAGGTGTCAAAGGGATCCTATATTAGACATCAAAGAACTAAAAATTATATCATTATAAATAAGGGGGAGTACAGATTGGGGACCCAACGCCCATCAATGGGCGAAGCAACATCTCCTTACAGAAGGTTTGCAGGGAGGAGATGAATTCTTAACTGTAGAGAAACAAGGAGAGTTAAATCATTAAATTCCCTGAAAGGGGAAGCAGGGTGAATCCAATGGGTAACTCAAACAGAGCTGAGAAGGCTGCATCTAGAATCCACAGGAGGGCACCCAGGAAAAGCAGAGCCTGATTTCCAAAGGAACTTCGACAGGCTTTGGGCAGGGGGTGGTTGGATGAGCAGGTGGGTAGGGCAGAGAAGTGAAATCACAATTCAATGAAAATCATTCAATAGAATAGCGTCTGTTTTCTATACCTGGCCCTCTCATGTATGTTCCCATCATACAAACTCCAGCACCTCTGCTAGAGAAAGAAAGTAGTCCAGCAGGCACTCCTCCCATTCACATCATCACCAAGTCAATTTCAACTCATATCTACCCTGCGTGACAGGAGAGAACTGCCCCAGTGGGTTCCGGAGACTGTGAAACAGTCTCGAAGGAAGAAGGAAGTCTCACCAAGCTCCCTTTGAGCAGCCCGTGATCTGGTAGCTTGTAGTTAGAAGCCCAACATGTACCCACAAGGCCATCAGGAGGGATTAAAACAGTATAGAGAGTTTTGCTTTTTTAATGGGCAAACTACATGGAAAAGTAAAGGTTGTCCTTGTGAGTTTGGGTCTCCCGGTTCCAACTGTGATGGATTGATGTATGCGCTCTTGAAAACAGGCATTGAAGTTCTGGTCTCTGTACCTGTGGATGTGATCCTAGTTAGGAAAACACTTTTCTTTAGTTGTCCGAACAAATTAATAACAGATCATGGCCCATTCTAAACGTTATCAATTCTGAATTTTAAAGAAGGGTAGCATCAGGACTCACCCAGGGAGAAGTCACGTGCCAAATGAGGACTGTGTACAAATCAAAAAGACCAAAGAATAAAAAAAAACCTTCAGACTATGAGCAAGTAAGGAACTCCCCTTACAGCCAAGTCCTGAATCCAACATTTTAGACTTCTGAATTGAGAAAACAAATTTTTGTTCTTCAAAGTCACCTACCTGTGGTGTTTTCTGTTATCTCAGTGCTTACTAACTAAGACACTTGCTCACTTAGAAAAAGCCTTCAATTCACAGAAGGGTATCCCATGGAAAGAGTCAGATCTATAGGCTAGTCAAGGTGGCCTGTCCCCTCACCTGGAATAATTATCCTAAACACGTACTCTAGACTATGAACTGACAAGCAGATGCCAGGCGTACAAGGAACACAAACAATGTTACGGAAAAATTGAAAGCAACACAGCAGAAGATGCAGGAGGCTGCAGTGGAAATGCAAAGGCACAAAGAAACTGTGGTTTAAACATTCTAATTAAAAATTTCCATCATTTTAAAATACAGTTCCCAGCTGAAAATGAAAGGAAAAAGAATAGAATGCTATGAAAATGGAATTGATGATATTTTTTTAAATCTCTGGAAGGTTATTTAAATGTCAAATTAAAAAAATTGAATGACAGAAGGCAAGAAATTATTTAAGAACTCAGAATAAAATTAACAAGAATTGAAATGGAAAAGATAAGAGTCATAAAAGAGCAATCCTCAAAGTTCGATGTTCAACCAATTGGGTTTCTGACAGAGAACAGGGAGACAAAAAAGGGAGCGAAAAAGTAAATTGCTGAAAGAGGAGATGGCAGAAAATACTTCAGAGATAAAGAAATGTGAAATGAAATTAAAAAGGCCTCTGAATATTTGCTCAGCAGGATGAATGCAAAGCTTCTAACATTAAGACATATATTGGTGTATAAAAATAAGGGGCATTGGAGCAATGCTGCTGTGTTCTGAAGGAAAATTGCTTTGAACCTAGAAGGATAGTCCGGGCAAATGACAATCAAATGTGAGCACAAGTCAAACCACTCTCAGACTTGCAATCCAAACTAATCATCACTGATTGACCCCTTCTCTTCAGCAAATCCTTTCTGAGGGCAGTCCCAGAATGCTGATTTGTAGCAGGCATAAAAGACAACATCTACGTTAAAGCAGTAAGCCAACAATCTCTGAGAAGATTGTCCATAGCATTCCATGTTTTTGAAATAATGTGTAAACAAACACTAGTAATACACTAAAGACTATATATTTCTTCTCTTAATGAAAAAAAAGAAAGGCCATTCGAATCTACAGGGGCCACAAACAATGCAAAAAACAATAAGCTCAAGGTAACAAGCCAATCAAAACATGGTATAAATGTAAACAAATTTGATAAGTAAAACAAAAGAAAATCTGTCTCACTTCAATACTATGGCCATTGAGCTCTGAATAGCCAAAGGTTATTGAACCCATGAAAAAGTAATTTGAATTTAACAAGCAAAACATAAAAAATCATTTGGATTGATTTTGGGAACAGCATACAGAAAAGTTAACTATGGTTACAGGACAAGAACATAAATGGGAGAAAAGATATAGTTGGTAGATATTTTAAAAAGACAGAGAGAAAAATATAGATTTTTTAAAACATAACCGTGTTGCATAGAACCAAGTCAGGGACTATATCTAATTGATGAAATAAGAAACAGATTATAATATTTTTGTAAACATAGAAAAAGTCACAACATGAAACAGAAAAACTAAAATTATGAATATGATGTCCAAAATTGGACCTTCAGTGTGTATTACAACTCAAAGTAAAGAAAACCAAGGGCCTGAGCCCCGGTGGCATAGTGGTTGATTGTGGGACTGGATCCCACTGGCTAGGTGATTCAAATCCAGCAGCAGATCTCCAGGAATAAGGCTGGTCCTCCCACTCCCACCAGAGGGTAGTGATGCCCCCCCCCAAAAAAAAAAAAAGAAAACCAAAATCCTTACTACTGGACCATCAAGTATTATAACAATAAGCAGAGAAGGGATTAAAATTGTCAAGGATTTCTGCTTACTTGAATCCATCACAATCAATCTCATGTAAGGAGTAGTCAAGTGATCAAATTAGGTCAATCTGCTGCACAGACCTCTTCAGAGTGTGGAAAAGCAAAGATATTACTTTGAGGACAAAGTTGTGCCTGACACAGCCATGGTATTTTTAATCACCTGAGATGCATGTGAAAGTTGTACATTGAATAAGGAAGACCAAAGAATAACCTATGGCATTCAATTATGCAACTGGTAAGGAATATGGAAAGTACCATGGAAAGTGCCATCTATCTTGGAAGAAGTACAGCCAAAGATGATAAGTACTTTGAGCATGCTATCAGAAGAGACTAGTCCCTGGAGAGGGGCATCATTCTTGGTGAAGTAGTGAAAAAAGAGAAAGCCATTGACAAGATGGACTGGCACAGTGACAGTAACAATGGACCCAAATATAAGAACATCTGTGAGAATGACAGAGGACAGGGCATTGTTTCACTCTTATGAAACACTTGTGTAGCTCTGAGTCAGAACTGACTGGAAGGCACCAAACTAAAACAATAAAAATATTGGGAGAAAGAAGAGAAGAAAAGTCAAGTTACATTTCAATAAGTTAAACCCACACTATTCATAGAGAAAACCATGGTCAATATTTAGTTGGATGGAAGCCCAATGATTGAGCAGGGAGGCACTCACCTAAAAGTCAGTGGTTCAAATCTACTAGTTTCTCTCCTGTCTGCTTTCATTGGTATTTACAATCTCAGAAACCCTATGGGACACTTTTACTCTGTCCAGTAGTGTCATGGAGTAAGCGTTAATTCAATGATACTGGAAGTCAAAACAAAGATCAAAGATATACAAATATGTAACTACTGAACTTGCGGTTAGTTGTTTAATTCATTACTCACCATGGCACCAATTTTCCTTAGATTTATAGAAAAATAAGTGTTAAAAAATTCAAAAAAATTTTTCTGAGAATAAATATTTATGAGACAAACAAAATGGTTTCTTTAACTACTAGATCTCTCTATACTGAATGATTTTTTTGGTATCTCACTCAGTCATCACTCAACATCAATAATTTAGGCCTGGGCTTATAGAGACAGCAAGACTAAAGGACCAGGGAATCAATGAAGTAGTGTGAACCATAGTCAAACTCTTTGGGGGAATGAAGCAAACTCTGAGGCAGGATGATAGATTACTAATTGAAGACTAAAGGTGGATGCTTTCCCTTGAGTAACTACAAAGTCATCTGAATTCCCTCCACAGAACACTGGGCGAAAATTTGTTTTCAGATCAACTAAACCGTGATGATTAGAAAAGTGATTTGTGAAGGACACTACTTAGCCACCATGGAGCTCAGTTTGGAGAACACCCACTAAGCTTTAACTGTGCCTTGGATGTCTGCCATTGTTTTTAACCTCAATAGCCTCAGCTACTGAGTTAACTACTTATCTAAGCAAACGTTACATAATGCCTACTTTGTGCGATACGCTCCTGAAAACAAATAAGGTGTACGTATGCATATAGAGCTAACTCCATGCCCCAACCCTTGTGATGTAGGTATTTCAAGCGCTAGATGACTCACCAGAAGGATGAAGGTTCCGCTTTACTGAGAGTTGCCAACGCAATCTATTTTTCAAAAACATCAGTTATTGAAAAAATGATGTTGTACAGATCTACTCTTACATGCATGTGGTTGAAACTATTTTTAATTTTAAAAAAGACTGAACATAATTTTCTGATGCTCATGAATAGGAATACTTAATACAGATACATGCCAATTTACCAAAGGCTCTCTGTAAAGTCAATGTAATTCTGAGCCACACCCCAGCAAAATTATTTAAAGAAACAGGGAAATGATGCGCCAACATCATAAGGAAAGATGAGAAACTAAGTATAAATAAAATACTACTAAAAACAAAGTAGGAGTTCTCTTGTTTCTCAATTTTAAAACCTTTTATACACCCATTATAATCAAAACAGCATAATATTGTTACAGAAATTGATACGTAGACCAATGGATTAGAACAGAGACTTTAAATATGTAATCAAACACCCTGCTGCAACCAAATGTTTGATAAAGGATTAGAACACATTAAGTGGGCAAATGATGGCCTGTTCAATAAATGATGCTGGTTCTCAGTAAATTATTGGTTTTTCATCTGAAAAAGACTGAAACAAGACCCAAATTTCACACTATGTACAACAATAGACTCAATATGAATTAAAAATCTAAATATAGAATGTGGAATCATAATGATCACAAATGAAAAAGGAGAAACTTAACAACCCCAATGATTGACATAAATACCTAGCAAACATAATAGGAATCACCAACAATTAAGACAAAACAGAGGACTTCACACTTCTAAAAATATATCAAAAGAGTAAAAAGATACCTTAAACATTGGAGGAAATATCCATTTTTTACATAAACTACTGATTTTTAAAGTCTACAGAAAACTATACCTCTTTAATAAGAAAACACAAATAATGCAATTTAAAAATGGGTACCAGAGAAGAATAGACAACTTACTAAAGATGACATCCAGGCAGTCAAGAATCATAAGCAAATGATCAAGATGTATAAGAGAAATACAAATTAAAACAATAATGAGACACCACCTTACATTGGCACTCTCAACAAAATTGAAATAAAAGACCAAAACAGAAAATAACAAATGCTGGGCAGATTAAAGAAAGATTGGAATGCTAGTTACATTGCTGGTGGGATTGTGGAATTGAAGAGCCCTGTGAAACACAGTAAGGTGCTTCCTGAGATGTAAGAGACAGTCCCCACAATGACAGGAGTAAGGAGAAAAGTATAGTCTATCAATATGGTGGCAAGGAATTAAGAGATCATATGATCCTGCAATCTCTCTACTCTGTATACACTTCAAATAAATTGTAATAACTAGGTTTATTGTGCCAACTAGACCTCCATAGGGAGATGTTGGCATTGTTTAATCAGGTTGAAGCGTGACTGGAGGGTGACAGAGACACTGTAAATACTTTCTGAAGTTGGACTTCAGTCTCTCTTTCTCCCTGATTAGCCCAGTGTGCTGCTGCCCGAGCTAGTCTTTTGCCTTAGATGTGTGCTGTGCTACCTGGGAGTCAAACCAACCCTTGGGTCATGTTGCCTTGCATAGCTAGAATTGAGATTCCATGGGGCCAGCTTCCCTAAGCTCCGGAGCTGCCAACTGTCGCTGCCCTACCCTGCCCTCTGCTGCCTGAGCCTACTCTGCTTGTCATGGCTGAGGGTAGATTCTTCTGTCTGCTTTCTTGAGCTTGTACAAGCAGCCTGCTTGACTTGAAGAGGCATCTGTATATTAGCTGTTTTAGGAAACTGAGTTGACACTGAGCCCTCTGTACTGCTATGTGGACTAGTTAGCTGTTATATCCCTTTGCACAATATTATATTGTGGCAGTCACCTAATCTGGTGTCAATTTGAGGATTAAGAGTGTGGAGGTGAAGTCTAGTCTGTCAAGCTAGAGATAGCCAATGAGACCTCTATGTGAGCATGGCCTTCTCCTCTGAGAATTCTGGGAAATCTGGTACTTGAAGACACTCACGTGCTGTCTTGGAGACTCTTTATTGACAAGGCTTTCTTCGTATGAGGCATCCCTGAGGAGAAGCCACGCAGAACACCCTAGTGCCCTGAGCCAGACATGCTACATGGACACAACGAGACAGACCTCTGAAACTGGAGAGGCCACAGAGAGACCCTGCCAGCATGAGATGCTTACAACACCTCTGGATCCAGAGACTTTCTACCCACTGGCTTGTGATCATTCTGCATTTGGCTTCATTGCACATGCTTCGTGAGTCTGAAGACGACTTTATAGATTGGTATCAGACTTATGTGCTATGACCTCGGATTGGACTGAGTTGAAATGTTTTCTTAATGTTCAATTACCCTTTATATAAAACTCTCTCTTATATACATATGTGTGTTTGTGATATGTTTCTCAAGTCCTCCCAGACTAGCACATTATATCATTGTACAGAAGACAGTCTAATCTCCTCTGGCTTGCTTCTTGCCTCTAGGCAGAGACCACATCCCAGTCTTTTTGGATGTAGCCATCAAATGCTTCACCTTGAAATTTCAGTCTCATATTTCTTTTATAAGACAAGGAGCCATTATATCGCCATTTGAATGATAATAAAATTTTACTTGCCCTTAATATAAAACATTCTCCATGATTAAAAACCTTCCTCTCTGTCGACCATGAAATCAAATTCCATTCAAACCTGTTCAGAAGTAGAAGGCCGCTTTCTCTCCATCCTTCACACCAAACCCATGGTAGGGGTCTAGCCATAAATACCATGCCTGGCTCTAGATCCTACTCCTGTCTTAAGCAAGAACTTCTCAACTAGCCAGCAGTCTCCAATATAAATCACCAGATGCTTTCTCAGCTGTGCCTTACCGAATGATCTACGTAGGAGACACCCAGGAGCACAAAGCACTCCAGAGAGAATAGCTAAGGCAGAGGACATGATACCTGGACATGTGCATTAGCAGGAGGCAAAATGTCATAGAACTTCATCAATCATATTGAGCTTCACTGAGCAGTTAAAGATGGATATGAAATGTAAAAGTCGTTTTCCCTGTGAGTTTAAGGGCTTTTTCTAAAGGTTATACACATAAATAAGAAACTATCGCAGCTTTTATTATATTCTCTATTTTATACAAGTGGAAAAAAATGCAGCGTTTTGAAAACTTTGGTCAATTGCATTTGTAATTGCTTTACAAAGTATGACCCATCCCCTCACTTAACTACACAATTAAGTTTGAAAGTTCATGCTAAAATGGAGATGACCACATCAGATTATACAATGGAGCTGAGCTGACTGCATCATTCTATAACTACTAAATTTCCTCATTCACATGACTCACTGCCAGGGATTGAGTGCCCACACCCCACACACACATGTGCAGCAACCCTACAAGACAGTGTAGGACTGCATCCAGGGCTTCCCAAGACTAAATTTTTTGGGGGAATAGAAAGCCTCATCTTGCTCGCACAGAGAAGCTGATGGTTTTGAACTGCTTACCTGGACGTCAGCATGCAACCTTTAAGCCACTCCACCGCCAGGGAGGGCTCAATTAAATACTGCAATCTGGCAGCATGCCATGATGTAATTCATCATTCATAATAATGTGTGATGAATGATACATGACATCATGACATACTGCCAAATTACAGCATTATCACATTGCCAAACCACAGAGAATCATGGCCCAGGCAAGTTGACATGTACAGCAACTCACCCTCACAGCCAGTGTCGTGCTGCCTTGCCCTCTGGCATTTGTTATAACTCCCATGGATGATGAATGTGAAAAATAGGGACCCAGGTGGTCTTTCACGGAGGTCAGAAATGTAAAATGGATGACAAGACTGTCAAAAAGAGAGAAAGGTGCTGCTTCTGACCTCAATGGTATATTTTTAATAGAAACTTTATGACAACAAAAGCAATGTTACAGTTACCTGTGACTTGCTCATTTTAGTTTGTTTTGGGTTTTTTGTTTGTTTTTGCACAACTGCATTTTTTCCCAATTGGAAATTATGTTTATTGCAGTATTTTTTTTTTTTACATTTTGTATTTGTATTTTTTCATAGTTTTTGCCTTTGTGATTTTTTTATCATTTTATTGGGGACTTGTATAACATTTTTTTTTTGGCATCACTGCTCTCCGGTAGTGGGAGTAGAAAGCCCAGCCCCACTGCTGGAATTGAACCTCTGTCCCAGTGGGCCACAGTCCCGTGCACAACCACTACACCATGGGGGCTCAGCCGCTTGTACAACTTTTATCACAATTTATACATCCATTGTGTCAAGCAATGTACTTGTGTCAAGTATATTTGTTGCCATCATCATTCTCAAAACATTTGCTTTCTCCTTGAGTCCTTGGTCTCACCTCCTCATTTTTCCTTCTCCCTCCCCATTTTGCCCTCCCTCATGAACCCTTGATAATTTATAAATTATGATTATTTTCTCATATACTACACTGCCCATCGTCTTCCTTCACCCACTTTTCTATTGTCCATCCTCCAGGGAAGAGGTTATATGTAGATCCTTGTGATCGGGTCCCCTTTTTTACCCCACCCTCCCTCCACCCTCCTGGTATCTCCTGTCTCAGCACTGGCGTTTTTATCCACAAAGTACAACGGGTCCTAATCAACTAGATGACATCTAAGTTTGACTTAGGTTTGGGGAAATTACAATGAAAAGGTATAAATTTGACCTCTTTAACAGTGATGTGTATATAGATTTCACTGGAAGTACAAAATGCCATTTTGTCTTGTTTGTCTAAAGAAGAAGCAACCCAAAGGAGGGAAATATAAGCACCTGAGCTAGAGTGAGGAAGGTATTGTTGTTAGGTCCCATCAAGCTGGTTCTAACTCAGAGTGACCGTGTGGGCAATAGAAGGAAACATTGCCCAGCCTGTCACCATCCTCACAATGAGTGCTGTCTGAGCACCTTGTGGTAGACACTGCATCAGCCCATTTCATTCAGGGCCTCTCTGGTGTTGCTGTTCTTCTACTTTGCAAAGTGCGAGATCTGAGAACTGCACTGCCCCCTTCCACCCCCTCACCTCCCCCCCCCCCGATAACATGTCCAAAGTACCGGTATATGAAAGGAAGTGTTGCCCTCTTTGCTTCTAAAGCACCTTCTTATTCTACTTGTTCTCAGACAGCAAGATATGAAGTCATGCTCTTCCAATGTGATAAAGTGAAATTTCTTCAAAAAGATCATCTATGTATGTCTGTGTAATTTCCACCAAATGATTGGATCAGGCCATGCAAGCAGGGTGTGTGGAATACTAATAGAAGGGACTGATCACTTTAGGCGGGCTTTCCCCTATCTATAAGAAAACTGTATTAGAGTTTAGAGGGTAGGCTTGAGAAACAAATTCATAAGCATGCATATGGATATAAGGGAAAGGTTTAGATACAAGAGGAATGGAACACTGAGAAAACATCCCAACCCAGTCCAGTCCAAGGTCACAAGTTCGATATTATCCCATATGTCTGATATCAGTCTATAAAACCGGCTTCTGACTTACAAAGCACGTGCAATGACACCAGGAATAACACAGACCGGTGGGTGTAGAGCCTTGTATGTCTGGTGACAGTAAAAAACACCTGAGTGCTGGCAGGAGAATCCACGTGTCTTCTCTGGCCCCAGAGGTTTGGCTCTATCACGAAAAGCCCATGTGGCCTCTCCTCCAGATCCTCCATTCTCCAGGAATCGAGGCTGATTAGCATGCTGTCATCTCGTGTCGTCAGTAGTTCATCATCTTGGAGACTCAGTCAAGTCTCTCTTCTCTAATTGGGAAATACCGCAAGACTTCCCAGAATTCTCAGGAGAAAGCCATGCCCACACAGAGGACTCATTGGCTATCTCCTGACTAACAGGCGAGACTCTGGTCCTACACTCCTAATCATGAAGTTGACAGCAAGTCCATGACTGCCACAAAAACCATCTCACAAACAAGGACAAAGGTAATTCCCTGGACCATCAAGGAAGAAGAGCCGCCATCAGGGCCCTCTCTTTCAAGACCACTGCCTGGAGGGGCAAAGGCGGCAGACGCCACGCTAGGCCAAGGCCAGAGGTCCTAGAACAGTGGCCGGCACACCGTGACGCTTGAGCCATAGGGGGCTCCTTCAGTGTGAACGTGCAGCTCTGAAGTCACATTGAAAACATTTGAAGCTTGTTATTTCAGATCATGGTGATTTCATTTGTTCGGAGAAACATATTTAGAGCTCATGAGTGTTTTGAAATTAGGAGGGAAAGGATTGGCTCTTCACTCTTAAGAGTTCACCAACCCCGATCCCAGAGCAAAAGAACCATCGGCTTCAGATCAGAGACCACATGTCCTGCCACAGACGGGCCTACTGGTCCTTGGATGCCAGCGACAGAGGCTAAGGGACCCTGTGATTGGGAGGCTGACGACCAGAGAAAGACATGGCTGTGGCTGAGGAAAGGTGCTGCAGTGAACCCAAGACTTCATGTTTTAAGAGACTGACTCAGGACACCCTGTTGCCCTTCTCAGTGTTGCTGTGGTGCAGTGTCATCGAGTGCATCCCAACTCACCCTGCCCAGCCCTCAAAACACATGACATATTAACACAAAGGTTAAATAAGGTCCTTTGAGCACATTCAGGATTGAGGACCAAGAGAATTTTCCTGGCTGAGAAAAAAAATGAAAAACAAAACAAAAACAAACTCACTGCAATCAGGTCATTTCTGAGTCATCGTGAACTTGTAGGGCAGGGTAGAAGTACTCCTGTAGGCTTGCAAGACGGTAACTCTCTAAGCCAGCCGTTCTCGACCTGTGGTCGCCACCTCTTTGGGAGTCAAGCAACCCTTTCACCAGGATTGTCAGATTCATCACTGCAGCAAAATGACAGTTATGAGATAGCAATGAAAATAATTTTACTGTTGGGGGGGGGGGGTCACCACAACATGAAGAACTGTATTAAAGAGTCACAGTATTAAGAAGGTTGAGAACCTTGCTCTAAGCGAACAGAAAGCCTCTGTTTCTTCTGGGGAGCCACTGGTGGTTTTCAACTGCTGACCTTGTGGCTAATGCCCAACTCATAACTTTGATGCCAGCAGGGCTCCCTGAGGAGTTAACAATGGAATGGTCTTGGAAACGACTGAAAAAGCAGAAATCCTACAGACAGAACAGGTGACCATGCCATTCAAGGGAGTTTCTCACTCAAATCACAGCCAGTCAGTCAATTCTGACTCACAGTGACCCTTCCCTGACCTGGTGGTTTCCAGAGACTTTATGGGACTAGAAAGCCCTCATCTGTCTCCTGCACAGCGACTGGTGTTTTAAAACGGGGGACTTTCTGATGGACACTACCAGGACTTCTTCTCTCAAAGGGAGAAGACAGAGATTCTGGTGTGCATTTGAGAAAGTATAGAGAATCTGGGGGAGAAAACCAGCCTAGGGCTGGTGAAGGGCTTGGCAGGTGAGCATTTCCCATTGCGCTGCAGCATGTGGTGTAGGCTAGAAGGACTTGTAGTGGTTGGTTTGCTATTGTGCGCGAAGAATAGCAAGACATCAAGAATGAACCACAGGTTTCTCCACTGTCTCGATGGGTGAAGAGTGGAGAACTCATTGGGAGAGCAACGCAAAAGGAGTAATAAATGATTAGTTTTGAATCTATTGAGTAGACTCCAGTAAAATATCCCAATGAAGAAGGGTTTATTCATCTTTATGTTTTATTATCCACATCATGATGTTGGGATTTTCCAGATTCCATGTGTGACAGAAAATACTCTCTTGATCTAAAACACATAATGGACAAGCAAGGCTCATGCATGCATTCCCTCTTTCTCCTGTGCGGCCATGAGAGCAGCAGGAAGTCAGAACAACAACGGTAAATAGAGATTACAGAACACAGGGCTGAGAAGGACACCTGGTTTTCTCTCTCCTAATGGCACTCATAATGAAAGACACCATTGTTTCTGGAGAACTGCTTATTTTCTAGGTAAACATATCAAGGGGTGATTAATAATCTTGTTTAAAATTCTAATGTATTAACAGAAAACATATGTAGACTTAATAATTAAAGTAAACATGCCCTAAAAGATGCCCTAAGAGACTTTTTAGTTGGCAAGAACAGAGCTTAAATCCTCAGAAGTGCTCTCTTCCAAGAAAATGTAGATTGTACAACTATTGCTAAAGAATGGCTTTGTAAGCAATTAAAAAAATCAAGTCATAGGAGTTCGCAACATCAAAAAATCTGATGCACTTTCCCCTGCCATTGATGCTATTTAGTGAGCTCTATAGCAGACAGGAGTAGGGGCAGAAATCTCAAACTTGATGCTGGATTATGGATATTGGGTCTATGATTACATCCTTTTTACAAAACGGTTTCTGCTTTCTGCTTTTCATTCCAGACATGTGTACTTGTGATGGGCTCATATCAGGACCATGATAATTTAGTGATCGCAGTTGTATTGATTAGTAGTCACAAATCTCAATTCCTTTTTTTGAGCAATTCCCATCATACACATTTTAGTTCAATTGAATCCTTCAATTTTCTTATTCATTGCAAGTTAGAGGAGATTTTCTGGACGCTGTGATGAGTCACAGGGCAATTACCAGCAAGAGAATGTCTCCAAATGGACCATCACAAGTGGGGGACCAGAGACAAGTCAGTTTACAGAGGAGAAATTAATGGTGCCCTCAGCATTCATTGACTTGTCTGGTTTTCCTATGACAAATAAACAGAAGATGAGTCACTTTCTCCTTTTCGCAAGCTGACCTGTCTAGGGTCAGAAACTCAGCAAAGCAAAGTCTTCTTTCACCCTTACGGTGCTTTTCCCACCACCCCCATTCGCATTTCCTAAAAATGAGCTGACAGGGATTCATTTCAAAGATGCAGGCGATTCTCAAACAACTGCCGAGAGACAGAGATGTTTGCTCTTCCCCGCCCTGGCGGAGCTCCTTGAAGTGCGAACACAAAAAAGCAGAAAGAGATCCCGTGGGTGGCTCCCCAAGCCTCCCAGCAGGCAGACATCCACGCTGTCAGTTACTCAGCAGCGACTTAGTGCTGGAGTGCTTCCCCCCGAGCAGCACTCCGTGTCAGCATTCTGCACAGAGCACCGGAGGGCAATCTTCTCTTGGATTTCGGGATGTGGTGGGATTGCAACATATCATCAAAAGCGCCACGTAGTTCGCCACTTCGCAGTTGTTGTTTTTTTTTCTCTTTAAAGAGACAGAGAAATCGAGTCTTCTTTCCTCTCCAAATATAGAACGTCTGTGGTCATTTGGAGCTGTTCTTTGTAGCAATCTGCTGGCACGCCAGTGGAATTTACAGTGTTGGTAAAGGGCAGAGCGGGTTTTTTAAATGTAATTCCATCGTCTTGACAATAATAATTACCAGCATAAAAATTTGCTTAACCACAAAACTGTACTTCTTAGAGTCAACTCATCTATATGGCCAGCTCTTAATCACCACAGGGCAAATTGGATGAGAAAGGAAGACTTCCACTTAAAGTAGTACGTACTGTAATAGCACATTCCCTAAATTTAGCTGGAGTTCCAAAAAGTTCCCTGGCAGAAAGTTTCCTTGCTTCCACCTCAACAGCTCGGCACCCCTTGCTTCCAGTTCACCTCCCTGCTGAGACGGAGACATTGCCTTCCACAGGACCTTACTGAACTAGAAGCTGTATTTTAACAAGATCCCCAGAGAGTTCTTTACAACCTAACGGAGACCCTGATACGTACATACACAGAAAGCACTTTTTCTGTAGAAGTCCTGACCAGTGTGGTTCAGGGAGATAGAGAAGCCAGCTCCTCTGTCTGACAAAATAATAATGTAGGTCCATTCAAAAAAAAAATGAACATCATGACAACTTCCATGCGGATGTTAAAAATGTATATGTGCTTTGCTGTGAACCTGTGATTTCTTGAATTTTTCTAGTTGAAAAGACGGTTTCCACGTGGCTGGCAACTCCGTTCTCCCAACAGAATGCTCTTGTTCTCCCGCACACTGCTGTTGGGTGTCATCAAGCTGGTCCCCATTCACAGGGACCCCTATCCGACAGAATGGAACAGGCTGCTATAGTTGGTGGCCAGCAAGTTAGTTAGGCATCATGGGTAACACAACCCAATCTGCAGTACTGCCCCCTCCTCTCCATCGCTGTTAGGTTTGAACCCATGACCGCAGCCCCCAACGGTCTTCCTCTTGTACTGGACCTCTAATTTACCAAAAAGGATGTCCTGTTCCAAGGTTTGATTCCTCCTGGTGCCCTGGAGGCGTAGTGGTTATGTACAGGACTGCCAAACACAAGGTCAGTAATTCAAAACCATGCTTCCTGTGAGAAAAATGAGGCTTTTTACTCATACAAAGACTCACAATCTTAGAAAACCCTGAGCCACGATTCTACCCTGTCCTATGGGGTGACTGAGTCAGAATCAGCTCGATAGCCAAGGAGAGGTTTTAGGTCTCTGTGGTGACATGTTCAAAGCACAGAGGACAAAGTCTCGCCATGCGTACAGATTTCAGCTATATATTTCACAGTATATGAGGGGGCGCCCTCCCAAAATGGATGTGATGTGAAAGGGTGTGATGTGAAAGATGGTGCATTTGGAGCTTGTTCCATCAGGTCAGACTGTTAATCAAGCTTTCTGTTTAGGGGTTCTGAAAAGATGGTGCAACAACGTGTGACAAAAAAAAGCCTGATTTGTGGCAAACCAAAGGCTATTTTTTTCCACATGCTAATGTACCTGCTCAGGCGTTCATTTCAGTGCACTAGCTTTTTGGGGAAAAAGAAACATCAAACCTCTCTTGCCCTACATACCTTATCCATTTGACCTTGGTCCATGCAACTTCTTTTTGCTTCCGTGAATGAAGAGGAACATGAAAGAACATTGATTTGATGAAGTAAAAGAGGTGGAGGAAAAAGCAAGGGAAGTGCTCTTAGCCATAGAAACAGATGAGCTTGAAAAAAAGTGCTTCTAAGAATGAAATTATAGATTAAACAAATGTATTCAATGTAACCAAGAGTACTTTGAATGTGTTCAGGCCGTTTTATTAAAAAAAATTGAATACATAGCTTTGAAAAAAAGTATGGTTTTTGTTTTTGTTTTTAGTACTCCATTGAAGATGTTGTACATATGCGGTGATAGACAATACCAAGGCTTGAGTCAGGTGTTCCTTATTCCTCAAAGTGATTTTTTTGCATCAACAGTTTAGAGATCTCTTGCAGTAGATTTTCCCAATGCACTTTGTTCTTTGATTTCTTGACCTCGGTGTCCAGGAACATTGGTTGGGAACCAACGTGAAATGAAATGCCTAACAATTTCTGTCTTTTCTACTCATCCTACTGTCATTTAAAAGGAGCACTTAGTAGATTTATTGTTCTCAATGTAAAAGCCTGTCATAGCAAGTTCTTCTATTGTACCAAGGCTCATTAGGGTCTTTGTGCTGCATGTGCATTCTTTTTGCCTCCTTCCTCATGTCTTCACTCTTGTACAGGACACTTCAGCCAGATTTAGACTACTTGCCAAGGTACCATGTTCCATCCAAATGCCTAGAGGCGGTTGCACATTTTCCTCTTTGTGAACAGTTCATCTCTCCTCCCCATCTGCTCCCTTATCTGAGAAACTCACTTTTTTGTTCCAGGCTTAGTTCAGAAGTCTCTTATTTCAGAACCCTACCTTGTCTCCAAAATAGTTAGACACATTAGTAGCACCCTGTGATTTCCACTGTGGTAGTACCATCCTAGTGCCATTAGACTATAATTTCACACACACCACTGTGCCTCGAGCCCTTTGGACTATCATCACTACAAGGCAGTGATGTTCTTAAGAAACAATGATGTGTATAAAGTTATACTTCACAAGGCGAGTTTCAAATAGAGACCTATCAGGGTACTAACTCTGTACTCTAAATATTGGTGTAAGAGTATTTAAGAGGTGGGGCTCTGGTGGAGTGGTCATTATGTATTGGCACACTAATCACTGGTTCAGGAGTTCTAAACCATCAGCTGCCCCAATGAGATAAACATAGCACTTTCTACTCCCATAAAGATTTTTTATTTGTTTCTTTTTTGTTTTGGGGGCATCACTGCTCTCTGGTGGTGGGAGTAGGAGGCCCAGTCTTGCTGCTGGATTTGAACCTCCAACTCAGTGGGCCGCAGTCTCACGCACAACCACTACGCCACCGGGGCTCTGCCCTTCTATAAAGATTTACAGGCACAGAAACCCACAGGACCAATTCTACTTTGTTCTGTAGTGTCACTATACTGTGGAATTAGCTAGATGGTGGTGCGTTTGATTGTTTATTGTACTCCAGAAGCGTCATAACAATGCGAGAAAACCAACAATCGCCAAACTTAATGCTGTGTCCCATGGAAGCATACTTAAGTCTAACCATTAGGAAGTGGCACAGATACAGTAGAACCCTGCTACCTGACCACATCAATACTCAACCTAACCATATTCAACCCAAAATGTCAAGAAGATTTTACATAGGAGCTCAACAAGACATCGTTAGTAGTATGCCTTGTTTAAACTTTTGTGGCCATTTTCCAAGTTTCTTAGTTTTTGTGACTTTTTGTACTGTTTTTAGATTTAAAACATGAACCTGAGGAAGAGGTTTTTTTTTTTTAAAGGAATCATCATGATAAGGAAATGGTTAACTGTGTTATCAGTATTGTTAATGATAATTTAGCAAACCCTTTTAGAAAACAGTGAAGGTAACACCAACAGCAGACCACATTAGACAAATTTGTTTTTAGAAAAAGCCAACCAGATTCTAGTGATAAAAGGCAAAGAAGAGGAAAAAATCCTCAAAAACTGCTACCAGTTGATTTTATGGAAGGCGATTCCCCTTGCAAACAATGACTCTCTGTTCTTACCTCCTCTCCACATCTGTGTCCACAGATCCAGATCCTCATCCATTTCCAGGTATGGGCCATACTGTTGTGACAAAACTCATGAGGGCCTTTGTACTGTAGTTGTTAAAAACTTTTTTTAATGTTGTGTTTCTTATTTAAATTATATTATTTAACTCTGAACTTATGTACTTTGAAATGTCTGTGTAATATTTTGCATAAAGAGGCTAGGTAAAAACTTGTGGTCAAGAATAGATTTATACATTTTAGCTATTTTTATGGGAAAAATTGATTCAGAACTCTATTGCATCACATCTTGACAAAAGTTTAAATTACATGATCTCTGAACACACTCAAACAAAATTAGGCAAAAAGTTGTTATCTCAAGATTAAACTACAAATGCTAGTTAGCACAACTTCATTTACTGAAAATGGGGTGAGCTTGAAGCACAAGCTGATGCAAATCAAAGTCTTAAATATGGATTATGCGTTCAGCTGGGTTGACGAGAGAAACAAATCCAGTGCCACTCATATATGTGCAAGAAAGAGTTTTATTTCAAAAAGTAATTATATATCAAGAGAACATCCCAGAACAATCCAACTCAAGTCCATAAGTTTGATACTACCCCATATGTCCTTCCCCAGACCCACACAGCCATATGCAGTGATGCAGAATACAGGAAGAGCAGAGGCCAGTGTGTGCAACGTTGTATGGAAAACATTTCAGGGTTCCAGCAACTCTCAGTGTGGTTAGCAAGCAGGAAGGTCAAAGCAGAGAAAGAGGGGCCAGCCTCCAGAAAGCTATATAGCTCAGTCACACTTCCAAGTGAGGGCATCAGATTTCAGGCTCTTGACAGGATAAACTGCCTTCCTACCCTTTCATGTATCTTCAAATTGACATCTAATTAGGTAACTACCACAGAATGCAACTCAATGTAAAAAAGTAAAGATCCTCCTTGAAGAGCCAATAAATCATAAATGATGAATAGAGAAGATATTGGAGCTGTCAAGGATTTCATTTTGCTTGAATCCATAATCAAAGTTCACGGAAGCAGCAGTCAGGAAATTAAATAACATTTTGTTAGGAAAGTCTGCTGTACTAGAACTCTGTAAAGTATTAAAGAGCAGATCTGTCACATTGAGGATTAGGGTGAGCCTGACTTAAGCCACGTATTGTCAGTCACCTCATACACCTATGACAGTTGGACAATGAAAAAGGAAGACTGCAAAAGAACTGGTACATTTGAATCATGGTGCTGGGGAAGAATATTGAAAGTACAGTGAAGTACCAGAAGAATAAATGGACCTGTCTTGGGAGAAGTATAGCAAGGATGTTCCTTAAAAGGGAAGGAGACAAGACTTTGTCTTACCTACTCTGCATGTGTTATCAGGCTAGAACAGTGCCTCAGAAGGAACATTATGATCAGTAAAGTAGAAGGTGAGCAATAGAGAGGAATATCTCCATGAAACATATTGACACAGTGACATTAACAAGGGGTTCAAATAAAACCTAACACTGGGCAGTGTTTTGTTTTGTTGTATAGGGTGACACAAGTTAGAACTGACTGGATGGTATCTGTCAACAACCACACAAGAAGGAAATCTCCTAAACTATAATTATAGTTCATATTCAAGTATTAGTCTTTTGGTTACAACTAATAGTAGACTTGCTATACAGATGACTCTGACTTGACTTTTCACCATCTCATCAGCAAAACCCACTATCTGTCAAAAGTCTGTGGGCAGGGGGAGCAAAGTGGAGGAATGATTGTAGCATGTAACACATGGCTTTGTTCACAGATACTCATCAAACACTTGTTAAGTGATAGCTTAGTTTCTGACTGATTGAGTAAATTCCTTCTCAGAAATTCCTTGCCCTTGAAGTGTATGGTCCACAAAGAATGAGAACTAGATTTCATTTCATGGACTAGCACCAAAAGCCCAGAGAGGAGAAACCAGAAACCTAGAAAGTGAGAGTGGCATGAAGAGGGTCCTGGGAATCTCTAAATTTCCTTGCCCCTTTTTCATCTGTATTATATTTGTTTTAGGTCCTTTTCTCCAAATTTTCTGGAGTTACCAACTCCACAATAGTTAGCGCTTAACAACAATACAAAACATGCAAACAAAAGAAGCATGGTACATCTACCACGGAAGTCAATAGAAAAAGATAGCTGTCGAATCAACGCTAACTCATGATGGCTTTATATAAACAGAAACAAACCTTGTGTGCTACCCTGCCTGCATTACAATCACTGGCATACTTAAGTCCATCATGCAGGGATTATGCCGATCCATGTCACAGAGGGCTTCTCTTGTCCTTGCTGACCCTCTACTTCACCAATACTGACATCCTCCTCCACGGATCAATCCCTTATAGTGATCCTTCAGAAAACAAGCTGGTTGGATAAACTTCTAGAGTGAAACATGAGGTTATTTTCATTTTTAGAATCAGGTCACTCGTCAGGCCCAGTCTGTTTATATCTGGTAGTACCTCTGAAACTTATCCACCATGAGTGCCCCTGCCACTATTTCTAATACCAGTAGTTTTACTTCCAGCATCACAACAGTGGGTAAGCCATCAGAGTACAACAAATTGACAGATGATTGGCAGGTTTGCAACTGCGAGATATTTTAAAAAGAATTTTACCTCTTTGAAGTGGCTAAACTTAACCTATCAGTGCGAAATTAAAATCTTAAATACTTAGCAGAATTCTTCATGCTTAAAACAATGACAGGTCCTATTTTTCAAATCATAAAACTTTCCTACCAAGTAAATGACTACTGTGTGAACCAAATAATTGCCAGCATCTTCTAGCTCCTATAATAATAACTAGCTATCTAGTTTATACACATTTTCAGACTTTCTCATTTTAGTATGTGGGGATGATCCAAGCGGGCTACTGAATTACACTGAATTATCCTTTGCATTCCCATGTTAAATTTTTTAGCCTTAGCTAAGTTCTGTGTTGTGGTTGTGATGTGCCATCAGGTCAGTTCCAACTGGTAGTCCCCTGTGTGGCAGTCATATGTCAATCTCATGATTGGGAGTGTAGGGGTGGAGTCTACCCTGCCAATCTGGAGATAGCCAATGAGGCCTCTGTGTGGGCATGGCTTTCTCCTGAGAATTCTGGGAAATTTCATGGTATTTCCCAATTGGAGGTGAGAGACAAGACTCAGTCCTTGGGAGACATTGCAGCTGACAAGACAACATGGCAATATGCTGATAGATCCTGAGTCCTGGAAACTGGAGGAGCCAGAGGAGAAGCCACATGGGCTTACCCTGATGAAACCAGAACTCTGAAGCCAGAAAAGTCACGTAGAGATCCCTACCAGCTCAGAGAGGCTTCTACTGCTACTAGATACACAATGCTCTGCACCCACTGGCCTGTGAGTGTCCTGGTGCTGTTGCATGTGTTTCATGAGTCACAAGGAGACTTTATAGACTGGTATCGGACATATGGGCTAATATCGGACCTATGACCTTGGAGTGGACTGGGTTGGGTTGGGATGCTTTCTCAATGTTCCATTCCTCTTATATATAAACCTCTCCCTTATACATATGTGCATGTTTATGAATTTGTTTCTCTAGTCTACCTGGACTAAGACACCCTGCCTACAACAGAACAAAGCACTGCTCAGTCCAGCATAATCCTCCCAATTGTTCTTATGTTTGAGTTCGTTATAACAGCAACTGTGTCAATCCATCTTGTTGAGGGATTTCCTCTTTTTCACTGTCCATCTACTTTATCAAGGATGATATGCCTCTCCAGGGACCGGTGTCTCTTACATCATGTCCAAAATACATGAGAGCAAGCCCCGCCCTTCTTTCCTCTCGGAAGCATTCTGGCTGTATGTGTTCCAAAATAGATCTGTTTATTCTTTGGGCAATTCATGGTACTTTGTACTTCTTTACCAGCAGCATAATTCAAACGTGCCAATTCCTTGTTGGTCGTTTTTATTCAGTGTCCAACTTTCACATGCATATGAGGCAATGAAAATATAACTGCTTTGGTTAAACCGTCTTAGTCCTCAAAGTAACATCTTTGCTTTCCCACACTTTAAAGAGACCTTCTGGAGCAGATTTGTCCAGTGCAATGTGTCATTTGCTCTCTTGACTGCTGCTTTCATGAGCATTTACTGTGGGTATAAGCATGATAAAATCCTTGACTTCATTTTTTTCCCTTATTGTGATGGTACCTATTGGCAAGTTGTGGGGATTTTGATCTTCTTTGCCGTGAGTTGTATGCCATACTGAAAGCTGCAATTCTCACCTTCAATAACAAGTGCTTCAGTCCTCCTCATTTTCAAAAAGCAAGGTTGTGTCATCTATATTTCATAGACTGTTAATGAGCCTGCCTCAAATCCTGATGTCACACCCTTCTTCAGAAAAGCCAGCTTCTCTGATTATTTGCTCAGCATACAGATTCTGTGTATGTACTATTATTTGAGATAATTATTTTTGCATATTTTATTTTTGCAAATTGTTCATATTGCATATCATGGAATGATACACATGAGGTCTAACCCTTGGGAAATTTTTCAGTTGAGAATATTAGTACAGCATGGAATTCTTACCCCTGTAGGTGCAATAATATATCGAGTCTAACATTTAGTTCTACACCATAAATCTTTGTGTGTTTATGGTCATTCAGAATCTTTTGAACACCCTTCCTCTATTTTGAGAGATTCAATGATTCTTGCCCCAGCACCCAAAGCAAAAATCAAAGACTCGCTTTTCCAGCCAGTTTGCATCTATTCTATTTTAGGATGTTAGATTTGCCAATGAGAAACATCCACATTATAGACTCCCCAAAAGTAAACACATAAATTAATTTTCTGGCGAGCAGAAAGGTGCATTAATGCATGGGAATTGATTGGAAGTTTGGTGTGCATGTTACAGATTCAAATGTAAAGTATGTTTTTAATGTGGTTGTTACACTGTGAATAACTAAGAGAAAGAAGAAATAGGAGCAAATATCCTTCCAGTACTCAAAAACTATCAGAATCAGCAAACAAATCATTCACATCACTGACAACTCATTGAAATTCTGACAGATATATTCATTGACTCACTTTCACTTTATTTGTGAACATAAATGAAAATACAACCCATATTCGTATCTGAACTACCTTTTTACATCGATTGCAACCATAGGTTGGCAAGGAATATGAAGACTTAGCAAAAAAATCAATGAAAGCAATCTATGAGAATCGATTGGCTCTAGGGAAGTTGTAAAACAGAGTATTGTACAGTTTGCTATTTTTAAATTGTGTGCTACATATTCTGTATGTCAGAAAATATATATAGTAAATCTATGTACATATAAATACTTTTTTCTTTTTCAGTACACTGCTGGTTATGTGGGAATTGGTTCAGCTACCAAGAAATATTTCCCAATCAGTACTTTAAAAAAAGATGGAAAAAAGGACAAGGTACACAAAAAAGACTTGATACACAAATGAAAACAATAAATATGATTAATTCTTACAGTAAGTATTTTTAAAAGATCTTAATATACTTTTCTCCATTTAAAATGTATTCTTTCTAGTCCTACTCTTCTTCAAACAAATATCCGCCGTGGTCAGAGGAACCCTCAGACTTGCTATGAGACACATTTGGGCTTTGTGTCCATCTCCATTCATTTGCCTTCTCTTACAATGACCCCCAAAACACTGCCTCCTGAGCAAGTGGGTAAAGAGGTTAAACACATTGTTGGGTTGTCAGACACCACTGCTGCTTTCTCCACTCATGTCATCAATTTATCTACCTTTCTCAGTCACTTCTTTATTTTTCACATATTTTATGTCATGTGGCATAACATGTATTCAGTATGTTTCAACATTTGAGTAACAACACACCATAAATATACACACATGTATACAATTCTTAAAATATAGATGTAGAAAGTTGATTGAGAAAGTGGAGAAGATAAGACACACACAAATTGTCTTAGTCTAATTAATGTACATTTAAAATGAATAATACTTATACCCCTTAAATATAAAACAATTTTGAGGTCAGTGAGAATATCAAAATTTAAATGAAACACCAGTAGATATCTTCCCATCACTGAAGCTTTGCAGCAAGTTGATGTGACCGCTGCCCCACTTAAAACAATATTTTTCCTAAGATAAGCAAGACCTCAGAGAAGACTCAATGGAGGGGAGACTCTTGGCCTCAACTAATGAAGAAATTAGTGCTGAAATCCAGGACCTGGTGCAGGAAGACTGTGGAATTAGCAGGATGCCAGAGTTACTGAGGTAGTTTTGGCATTTTCAATTTTAAGTAAACATCTTGGCCTCAGCAAGCTTTCAGTCAGGTAGATGTCCAAAAAAAAAAACGTGCACAAAGATCAGTTCTCTCCAGATGCAGATCTTTCCATCATCTGTCTTTGAAGCATGAGTAAAGCTAACAAAGACTTTAAAAAATAAATTGTTGTATTGAGGGCTCTTACCGCTCAAATAACTATCAATACATCAGTTACACATATGCTGCCATCATCATTTCTACATTTTCTTTCTGCCTGAGCCCTTGATACCAGCTCCTTTTTGTTCCCCTCCCTCTCCCACCCTTCCAACCTTATGAAGCTTTGATACTTTAGGAATTATTTTTATTGTGATATTTTACATTGTTTGCTGTCCCCTTCACCCATGTTTCTGTTCTTTGCCCCCACCTCCCTGGCGGTGGGGGTACTGTATATTAATCATTGCAATACTTTCCCCCATTCTCTTCTTCTCCCCCCACTGTCCCCCTATGCTCATGGTATTACTACTCTCAGTATTGGTTCTGAGAGGCGTATCTGTTCTGGATTCCCTGTGTCAAGAACTCTTATGTGTATCAGTGTACATGCTCTGATTTATCCAGATTTGTAGCATAGAATTGGAGTCATGATAGTGTGTGTGTGTGTGTGTGTGTGTGTGTGTGTGGAGGTGGGGGGGGGAGCATTAAAGAACTAGAGGAATGTTGTGAACAAAAAACCTTTAATGAATGGCTCATAAAGGGAAACTGGATTCAGACAATATGATGCAGAGAGCAAGGCACGATGACTGCTGCTTTCTGAGGGGATTTGCTAGCCCATCATATTCCAGGAAAGCAGGTCAGCTCAGAAGATGATGATCACTGTTGTGTGGGACTCCAAAGAGGTGCTTTTGAGAGATTGCCTCAAGGGACACAAGACAACTGCAAAAACTGCTCTGGTGATAGAAAGGCCAGGAAAATTGCACCAAGGATCCCCACCCCCCACCCCATAACAATCTTCAAGAGTAGAAAGGGTTGTCCTAGGAGAATTTCATTGTGAAACTTGAAGCCATCCATGCTCTATTCCTGATCTTGCTCCTTCTGACTTCTTTTTGTCCCCTAAACTCGAAGAATATTTCAAAGGAGTTTGATTTGTGCTCCTCAGAGCCATCAAAACGCCCCATAATGACATAGTGTAAACTAAAGAGCACAGAATTATTCACCAAAGGATTAGGAAAATAGAAACACTGCCTTCAGAAGCGTATAGACCTAGGTTGAGGATTTGTTGGGAAACAATGACTTCACATCTCGGTATTTTTAGTTGATAAAGTTTTCTACAAATGATGGTACAAGCAAAGAATACTGGAAGTACCATGGGCTGCAAGAAGGACAAACAAAGCTGTCTTGGAAGAAGAAGGCCAACATGCTGCTTAGAAATGAGGACAGCTCGACTTCCTCTGCTTAGAAATGAGGACAGCTCGGCTTCCTCTCACATCCTTTGCATATGAAATGGATTGGTATCGTGACAGAAGCAATAAGGCAATATATAATAATTGTGTGGATGGCACAGGCTGGGCAGAGGTTCATTCTGACATCTACAGAAGGACTATGAGTCAGAACCAACTTGAGGGCTTTCACCAACAACATGATACTTACTCTCTTATGATGGAGAGAGCTTGTTTGCAACCATCCATGGGTCACAGAGATATGTCCAGATATACTTTGCTTAGAATAAACCTGTGCATGGATGAACTAGAAAACTGGTAACAATACTTCCTGACTGATCCTCATCTGTTTGCGTGAGGTTGGGAAAGAGCTGAAGGATACAGAGCAGAAAAGAACCTCTGTTTCCTCTTCTGGGGTTGATAGCTGTTTATGAAATTTAACTTAGACATCTTAGTTTGGTGCTAAATGTTGCATGATTTGGCTTGATATTTAAACAGCAATCAATTTTTAATTTTAAAAATCTTTTAAGGAAAAGTATTGTTGCTAGGTGCAGTCAAATAGATTCTAACTCATAGTGACTTTGTATGACATAGAAGAACTCTCCTATAGTTTTCAAGGTGGTGTTCTTTATAAGAATATATTGCTAGTTCTATCTTCTATGGAGTTTCTGGATAGATTTGAACCATTAAAGTTTTCGTTAGAAGCTGAGTATTTAGCAATCAAAAGACTAGGGCTTGTTGAGGACAAGTCAATCAGGGGTGGAGAAATGGCATTTTAAGAAGAGGCATATGCTGTCCCCATTTGAAGACAAGCCTACAACTCCATGGACAACACCCCACTCCCACCCAGAAGAATTCACTTCAGAGTACCACACTGAAGCGACAGCTCAGGTAAAGGGGCATGTCTGATCAAAACACATGAGAGCAAACGAGGGGGAGGAAAAAAGAGTGGAGCACAGTCTGGCCCACCAAGCCTTGAGGACAATATCCCTCCTCAGAGTAGTCACTGCATAGAGACTGGCCCCACTATGAGACACAACATCTCTCAGTGACTGTGTTGGTCCAGGTAGACTAGAGGAACAAATTTCATAGACATGCATATGGATATAAGAAAAGGGTTTATATACAAAGGAAATGGAACACTGAGAAAGCATCCCAACCCAGTCCAGTTCAAAGTCATAAGTCCGATATTAGCCCACATGCCTGATACCCGTCTATGATGTCTCCTTCTGATTCACGAAGTCACAGGTCAGTAAGTGCAGTATCCCCGTGCTGACAGGGGTCTCCCCATGACTCCTCACTTCCAGGGCTCAGGGTTCATCAATAGCATTCAGTGGTGGTAGAAGCAACTCATTGCTAGCAGGGGTCTCCACATGACTTCTCCAGCTTCAGAGGTCTGGCTCTGTCAGGGCAAAGTCATGTGGCTTTTCCAGCTCCTCATATGCTGCCAACTTATCTTGTCCGTGATTCATCATCTCTGAGAACTAACTCCCAACAACCAGGGATATAGCTTCTCCTCTTCACCAGGGAAATACTGCAAGATTTCCCAGACATATCAGGAGAAATCCATGCCCACACAGAGCCATCATTGGCTACTCAATGGCTATCTCCAGATTAATAGGCTAGACTCCACCCTTACATCTCAATCATGAAATTAGCATAAACACATCACTGTCACAGTGACCCATAGTCATTGTTTTCTAAGTTATTGGGGTTTTGTGGTGGTGGTGGTGGTGGTGGTTTTGTTTTCCTTTGCTCTGTCTTGTGAATATTATCTCTGCAGGTCTCTCTAGAGAAGATAGGTGGGATAAACAATCTGAAGGAGAAAATAACGGAACTGATGGGTTTGGGGGGACATGGGAGAGAGTGGGGCAGGGGAAAAGAAGTGGGTGTAACAAACCCAGGAACAAGGGAACACGTGATCCAAAATCAATGGCAAATAGGGTGTAGGAGGCCTGGGTGGGCTTGGGTTTGGTCAAGGGCAAGATAATGGAGAGGAATTACTGAAACCCAAAGGAAGGGTAAACAAGAATAGTGGGACAAAAGGCAAGTAATGTATGGTGGAAAGAATTAGGAGGCAAAGGGAATTTTCAGAGGTCCAAATACAAAAATATGCATATGTAAATACATTTATATATGATGAGGAGGAAATAATTCTATGTGCATATATTTATAAGTTTAGTATTAAGATAGCAGGTGGATATTGGGCTTCTACTCAAGTACTCCCTCAACACAAAAGCACTTTGTTTCATTAACCTGGCATTCCATGATGCTCACATTCCCAACACCATCATTGAAGACAAAGCAGGTGCATAAGCGAATGTGGTGAAGAAAAGTGATGGTGCCTGGCTATTAAAAGATATAATGTCTGGGGTCTCAAAGGCTAGAAGGTAAACAAGCAGCCATCTACTTCAGAAGCAACAAAGCCCATATGGAAGGAGCACACCAGCCTGTTTGATCATGAGGTGTCTATGGGATCAGGTATCAGGCATCAAAGAACAAAAAATCATATCATCATTGTGAATGGGAGGTGTGTGGAGTGGAGACTCAAAGCCCATATGTAGGAAACTGGACATCCCCATACAGAGGGTCACAGGGAGTAGATGAGTTAGTCAAGGTGCAGTTTACCAACGACGAAACATACAACTCTCCTCTAGTTCTCTAATGCTTCTCCCCTCCCCCACCCCACCCCACCATCATGATCCCAATTTTACCTTACAAATCTGGCTAGAACAGAAGATATACACTTGTACAGACAGGAACTGGAAACACAGGGAATCCAGGACAGATAAACTCCTTGGGACCAATAATGAAAGTAGCGATACCAGGAGGAGAAGGTGGATTGGAAAGGGGAAACTGATCACAAGAATCTACATGTAAACCCCTCCCTGGAGATGGACAATACAAAAGTGGGTGAAGGGAGACATCAGACAGTGTAAGACATGACAAAAGTAACAATAATTTATAAATTATCAAGGGTTCATGAGGGAGGGGGCTTGGGGAGAGAGGGGGGAAATGAGAAGCTGGTACCAAAGGCTCAAAGACAAAGAAAATATTTTGAGAATGATAATGGCAACAAATGTACAAATGTGCTTGACACAATGGATGGATGGTTGGATTGTAATAAGAGGTGTATGAGTCCCCAATAAAATGATTCTTTTTTTCTTGAGAATGTTATATTTTTGTATATCATTGAAAGTCTGGTAAGGATCTGCCAATTTTTGTATTGCTTCCTTAGAATCTGCACAATTTTCTTGCTTCTTTTTTCATTTATTATCTAATTTTAGCTTGATATTTTTGTTTATTTTTATTTTTTAATCATTTGAGAAGGGCCTCATAGAAATCCCACCACAATCCATACATACAGCCATTGTATGCGAAGCACTTTTGTACTCTTGTTGCCATCATCATTCTCAAAACATTTTCTCTTCACTTAAGCCCCTGGTATAAGCTCCTAATATTTCTCCTCTCCCCTCACTCACCCTCCCCCACAAACCCTCAATAACTCATAAATTATTATTATTTTGTCATATCCTGCACTGTCTGATGTCTCCCTTTACCCACTTCCCTGTTGTCTCCTCCCCAGGGAGGAGGCCATATGTAGATCTTTGTAATTGGTTCCCCCTTTCTACTATACCTTCCCTCCAGCCTCCCAATCTCACCAATCTCACCACTGGTCCTGATGGAATTATCTGTCCTGGATTCCCCATGTTCCAAGTTCCTATCTGTACCAGTGTACCTCTTCCAGTCTAGCTGCATTTTAAAGGTAGAACTGAGATCATGATAGTTGGGGGGAAGAAGCCTTCAGAAATTAGAGAAAAGTTGTATGTTTCACCATTGCTACACTGCAGCCTCACTGGGCTGGTCTCCTCCCCGTGATCCTTCGGTAAGAGGATGTCATTTCACCTACAGATGGATTCTAGGAATAAAATGATTTCTAAAATTAAAAAAAAAAGGAGGGCTAAACAAAAACTCTAAACACATTGTCATGGAGTTGATGTTGATTCATAATGACTCTATAGGACAGGAGAGAACTTCCCTTCCAAGTTTCTGAGGATGTATCTTTCTTGTGTGGCACGAGATTGCAGCCCTTTAACTCTTATGCCACTCTGGCTGCTTGGAGCTAGGAGGGCTAGGCCTGCCCATACTCCCATCAAAGACAAAAGAAGGTGCTGAGGAGTGGGTGCTAACTCTCAAAGTCTTCCAAACACACACACATGATAGCGGAAAGACCACCACACATCAGGCAGTTTGTCTTACTGTGGTGGCTTGTGTGTTCCTGTAACCGTGGAGGCTATGGCAGCCATGTTTCCAGTATCAGCTGGATCTCCTGTAGCAAACAGGTCTCTGGAGAGCCCCCAGACAAAGACACATAAGGAAGAAAGACCTGCTTGTGAAAATGAATCAAAGAAAGCATGATGAATCACACAAGGACTCTGACCACCTCATTGCTTTGACTTATCATCAGGAGGAAGAACCTCTGCTGGAGGACATCTGGTTTGGCAATGTGGAGAACCAGAGAAGGTAAAGGAGACCCTCCATCTGACTGGTTGACATCATAGCCATAACAACAGCAAAGAATATGCAGGGACCAATTATAGTCTCGCTGAGTCACAGGAAATTAGCTATCTATAGAATAAGGATACAAAATGCCTGAGTAAGCTTTATAGCTTTTCTGCTTGTTTAGCCATGAATATCCTATGAACAAAGATGGGTTTTTTTTCCAAACCATTGAGACCTATCCCAGACATCATGCCATTCCATAGGAAAATCATATCAAGCAGAGTTGTGCAATCACAACCACAATCAGTTCATAAACATTTTCTTCCTTCTTGAAACCCTTCATATCAGCTCTCCTGTACCCCGCCTCCACCTACTTCACCATACCAGAAACCTTAGTATAGTAATCTGTGTAGATTCATGTACCCTGGATTTCATGTACCAAAAAACATAGAAAAACACATCACAGAGATTCAAGAGGGCTGCAAACAACGACAAAATAGAAAAGAGATAAACCCCAGTATGAAACACACACACACACACTGAAAATGTTAAAAACCAGACCAAACCCAGAGTATATCAGAAAGGAGATCAAGGGATAGGTTCTAACTATTCAAGACAGACTTATCATTTTAATCTATGACTGTCATCTTTCCAGTACTCTTTCTGATAATCGGATTATTACCATCCCTCGATATAAATAGTCTGGTATATGTTCCATAGATAAAATTTAATGAATTAGTCACTTTCTCCAGAAGCCCAAAGAAAAATGTCCATCAGACACTAACTGACTCCTGAACGTTTGCCTGGTGTTTTCTCCATATTCTTCATAGTAAAGGCCGTACAATTCACTTAGAGTGGTGATGGCAGTCATTTTCAGGAAATGTCATTTATCAATTTTTCATGGGAAGCCTTCCCTTCTGTTTAACCACAGCATCTAACTTTGCTTACATATTAGATGCTGACTGCACTTGAGCATTTTCTAAATGACAAACATAAATTATCTTTCATACCAAAGGTCACACAGTGTTGTCTGTTGTTATCATAACAATACCTCCACAGGAAAGGGGGCTGCAGACAGAGAACTATAATTTATGGTCCTTGCCTGGAACAAAAATATAAGATTCTTGACTCCCTGTTTCCTGTATAATTACTTTTCTCCCACATTTAATCATATTTTTATAGATCCTTAAATATAATATCTTGTGTGTAAAGATCTCTGGTCCTGAAAGCAAATGAAAAGATGGTGAGTCTGGCAGAGAGATGCTGTTATTAAAAACTGGTTAAGCAAGGATCCTCCTTGCATTTCAGATTGGCTAAAGAGGCAATCAAACGATGCTGCTGACAGACACAGATTGTGTGATAAAAGACAATAGAGGGCATTGGAATAAAATTTGCTGAAAGTCTTCCCTGGATTGGTTTATGCTGACCAAGGAAAGACCCGGGCCTGACTCCTTTCATAATCTCGCCTGTCTTCACTTCATCATAAGTCTTTCCAGGACACAGATTGGTTATGGGTGACTACCTGGGTGTGGTAAGATCATATTCAGTTGTAGTTCATATTGTTACGCCTGTGTTTGTCTTGGGGTTTTGTTTGGTTGCATCTGGGGGTGGGGGTTGTTGTTTGTGGCAGAGTATGTGCAAGACTGGTATAATATTTTCAAGAACTGTGTTTTGTTAGTTTTTGTGCAATTTATGTTCTGGGAAAACAAAAAGGGTAAAGATTATATATGGAACCAATGCAAAACTTCCTGGATCCAAATCTATTCTACAAGTGAGTGCTTCTTATTACTGCAATGTCCTAAGTCCGTCTGATTGAATAAACAAAACATGGAAAATAACCAGTGGTGTGTTTACAAGATATACACATGTTTTAAGTGTCTCTTTCTCAAAGCACCCCGTGACTGACACACATACATTCAAAAATGTGAAGATGCACAATGCAATGCAACTGGGAAAGAGTGAAGGAGCTAACTTTTGGCTCTGGATTCCTAAAAATTGACCAAACTCATCTCTCGCCTGAGGCTCACCGTGAATAATGCGAATGCTGGCAGGTTCTGGATTCTACTCTGTGACAGGCAGTGGCTGCCTTCATGCTGTGGGTGTGGTGCAGCCCCATGACACACTGACTTCGAAAAGGGAGTGATCAGATATAGAAAGACAGGAAAGCATATCAGGCCTCCCAGCCAGGATGGAGACTTTTGTCTCTAGAGAGTCTTCCAGGTGGGCATTTTCCAAGCGTACCACATGTGTGTGAGAACATTAGGTCAGGCTTTCCAATCTCAAGTCAAACTCTGTCATCCAAATTACAGTTGACCCTTGAATAACATGCTCACTGACTGCGCAATTATTTTGTCTTGTTGCTATTGAGTGTTGTCACTGTCCCCCAAAAACATCATGTGGCACTCATCTTACGTACATGAGCAATTCGTCTCTCTAGCTACTGCTCACGTGGAGATGATAACTTAGGAAACACGTGAAGGGAGTCTGAGAAAACATCTAGTCCAACCGCTCCCTTCACAGAGAAGAGAATTGGGCCCTGTGGAAGTTATGTGACTTACTGGCAATCACACAGGGCAAAATCGGAGAAGACTCTCAATTTTTCTGGTCCTGAGTAAATGGTTCTCTTAAAAATAGAGAATAATACTTTTTAAATCCCTGACTTTAGCAATTTATAAATCTTTTCAAATAAAAGATATGCATTTATGAAAAGATTAAAAGAAACATCTAAATGAACTAAACATTATATGCAAACAGTCGATGTTAATAGCATATGTTACTATAAATGATCAAAAGGAGGAATTGAACCCAAAAAAGGCTTAGGGACCTTAGCTATTAACAATGAAATCTAATGTTCAGTGAAAAGGGAGCCCAGAAACTGGACTGGGGGCGACCTCCTGACTCGGAGGAAACTATAAAAAGATGGTCTCTGAGTTATTCCAATCAATTCATCAAGCAGCATAACCAGATGGAGAATAATAAACTCATCTAGTCTGTCACTATGATTGATTTCTTGGACTTTGGAGGGGATATCAATTTAGATCAGAGAGTGAGTTGATACATTTCATTTCATCAATGATAGCATGCTTAATTATTTCTCCCTAATTGGAACTCAAATGCAGCGAGCTATTTGAAGATGAATCGCCATCGAAATTACATGTAGCTTTGTGTTTACCTTACAAGTCTGTGCCCTTTTTAACCATCAGCAGTAGTCTTCTAAATTAGGTGGAAGAAATATAATCAAACATATTACATTAAAGAGATGTATGTGATTGCAGGCAATGAAGTCATAGGCTGGAAAGGGATCAAGGGAAATCAATAGAAGAGAAAAGTCTGGACCTGTACACCTTCAAAGAATGAAAATAGGAAAACCTTCACCATGTTCACATTTCCATTAGTTTTAAACAAAGCCAGTTATCATCTCATCTTCAGCTTATCCCTAAGACTGCTGTACTGCATAATTGGTTGGGTTTCAGTGGTAGGTTTAACCACATTAATGTCATAGTACAAGAGAGTCTTCCTGGTGCTTCAGTGAGCACTTCAATCAGTAGGAAAATCATCTTAAGATTATTTAGATGATGGAACAGAAAAGGGATGCTAGACCTTAATTCCCGAAGCCACAGTTTTGTTGGTTTCCTATAAGCAATATGATACAAAATATATGCATAAGGTTTTATATTCCTATAGTATAAAATAATGAAAGGTTTTTATTTGGATTGAACTGCTTCATGTCCCCTCAATCATTCTACTGTGTGGTCCATTCGCTTGTGCTCTCTGTACTTGAAAGGGCAATGATTGACCGAGTTTGGCCCATCTGCATCTCTAGAGCACAAATTGCCAGGTACTTTCAGCACCACTTTCAGATAGAAATGACTTAGAAGTTGTCTGAGATCATAGAGGAGCTAAGATTCGATAATAACAATGTTAAGAAGGTCTCTTCACATATCTTGGAGAGGAAGAAGGAAAGACAAAATAAAAAAGGAACTTTGTCTCTTAGTCTGAGACAAAGTGGCAAGTTGAACTACCTGGGACTAGGTATGGACATTTCAGAGTGCAGCAGGCCCACAAGGGACAGTAGAGCTTGACTCTGTGTTGCATCGATGTAAACATCTCCCACCCTGATTAATCCAGTTTAAAGAAATTCTGTGAAAATCATAACAAAGTATGGGTAACATTGAGAAGAGAAATTCCACTTCCTTTTGCTCAAGATGGAACCTATACATGGACTAGGAGATTATCATTCAAGCAAGACAAGGGAATCCTGAGTTGTTTAAAAGTCAGAAAAGGAGAATTCTGGCAAGATGGTATCACAGACTAGAGGGATTCTGCAGAAATCAGCCCAGGAGGATTACTAAGAGAGAATTCCACACAGCAGGGTCACAGGGGGAGCATCATAAAGATATGTAGGAACAGATTCACTAGGTTTTCAGAAGCTGGGGTCTTTTAGGCTACCATACTGGAGGCCATTTAAGCACCCACCCACCCCCAACCCCCCAGTGTCTGGGCCAGAGCTGGAATCACTTGGATCCAGCCCACGAGCTTTATCTCAACACAGCCACAACTTTCCACTTCCTTGAGGCAGGGTTTAAACCCCTCCAACCCTACAGTCATGACTCAGGGCTCAGCTATATTGTTACTTTTCTTTCTCTCTCTTCTCCATCCCCCTATACTCTCAATGGGCTGCTGTTTGTTTTCTTTTTATCTTTTTCTTTCTTCTTTATCTCTTTCAATTTCTCACACACCACTGCCCATCTCCAGGCCACTGTCTTTAGGCTAGGGTATTTTTGCCTCCCCTCCACCATCTGCAGCTTAAACCAAGACTGGGGAAATTCTGCCCACATCTTCCAGGGGAAATCCCACCAACCTTCCCCAGGGAAAATCCTGCCCAGTTTCTTCTGAGCAAAGTCCTGTCCACCATCTTCTGGAGGAAATCTAACCTTTTCCTCTGAAAGAAATCCCATCCACCATCTTCCAGAGGAAATCTGCCCTCTTCTTAAAGGGGAAATCCCACCCATCTCTTCTTCAGAACTCCTGCCCACCTTTCTGCTGGGGAAATCCTGCCCATTTCCTCTGTGTATAATCCCACTCACTCTCTTCTGTGGGAAATTCTGCCCAACTTCCTGCCTGCATGGCTGGCAGAGTACCTACCTGTCCATTGTGGTCTCATGTGACTGAGGGAACTTCCATCAGGTCTGTAGTACCTCACATGGCTTAAGGCAGCTCAACCAACACTTGCCAAAGCTCTACAATCCTGTGTGAATCTCTACGCAACCTCCATAACAATCTAGCTTACTGGGGGAATTCTTCCCATGATTTACAGTGTTCTACACAAAAGTGGGCACACCCACCCCCTCCTGTGTCACTTCCGTTGCAGCAGACACACCCGCAGCCCTATGTGGTGCCCCAAGTTGCTGTGAGCCACAGCAATTCTGGCTTCTTGTGAGATCACCCAGTACAGCACTATCTTCATGGGTCCACAACCACCCAACCAGCGTCTCCTGAGAGGACCATTCAACTTGGACTCCAAATGACACAATGCTGGTTGAATAGAGAAACAAGGAAGTCACAGGAGGATAAATCAGTAGGCTAATTCCATGTACAATTACCCGCATGCATTTCAAAGAAATTTCTACGAGTCTCCCAGACAGACAGCCCAGTGCTCTTCAACTCTGAAAAACAGCACCTGACACATCTAAAGCAACATAATGAAAACAGAAATCAGCCCCAAGAGCCTCAATGAAAAAACAGGAGAATCAAAAGACAGTGTGAGAAGATGTCCTGAACTAAAAGATATGCATAGAAGAAGCAGACATTGATGTGTCACAGATAGAAATTTTCAGAATATTGGTTGGAGTCATACAGGATTTGAGGGAAACAATACAGAAAGAGGATGAAATGATAGAGGCGATAAAGACCATACACCAAAGGAACTGAGGGATGAGATAACAAAAACTCATGGAAATCGCCAACCAACTGAAGGAGGCAGAGAACTATGCCAGTGATCTAGAGGACAGCCAAGAAGACTTTAACAAACATGAACTAATAAACTCATCTAATAAACTCATCAGAGAAACTAAAGAGACCTAAGAACTATGATGATATGAAGAAGAGGAACAACGTTAGAATAATTAAATTACTGCCATCTGCAAAAATAGAGAATTCTGAGGAAAACTTCCCCAGCTTAATGAAAGAATATCAAGCAATTATTCAGGAGGCTGAAAGGACATCAACTAGACTGAGTCACAAGAAGAAGTCAGTCACCATGGCACACAAGAAATAAAATATTCAACATTGAGGAAAAAGAGAAAATGATGAGAGCAGCTAGGAAAAAAAAAATAAGCAATCACATATAAAGATTCCCAGATAATAATCTGCTCAGAGCTCTCAGTGGACACAGTGAAGCAGAGGAGAGAGTGGAGTAACATATTCAAAAAATTGAAGGAAAATAATGCAAATACAAGAATACTCTTCCCAGCCAAATTATCTATCAAGATAGAAGAAGAGTCTTCTCAGGCAAAGAAAAACTCAAAGAATGAGTTAAAAGAAATCCATTCCTACAAAAGATCCTTGCCAACAGCACTTACCAAACACAAATAATAGACTGTCACATAGAACAACCCACCTAGAGGGCAAAAAAAAAAAAGAGAGAGAGAGAGAGAGAAAACAGCTCCAAAAAGAGAAAACAGCCCCAAAGGCTTGAGGGTGGAAGGAACACACATACACATAAAGACATATACACACTCCCACACATGCATAATACATTAATAAGAGAAGGAAGTAGGAAAACACCCAACACAAAAGGAATAAAATGACATCACATAGTCCACAGATGGATGTAATAACTATGAGTGTCACTGAACTGAAGTCAAGCATTAAAAGACTGAGGCTAGGGCTGAGCCCCAGTGACGTAGTGGTTGTGTGCAGGACTGGGGCCCACCGGATTGGTGGTTCAAATCTAGCAGCAGCTCTCCAGGAGCAAGGCTGCACCTCTTACTCCCACCAGGGGGCAGTGATGCCCATAAAAAAAGACTGAGGCTAACAGACTGACTGTGAAAACACAACCCATCAATCTGCTGCCTAAAGGAGACACATCTCAAGACTAAAGACAAAAATAGGCTGAGAATCAAGTGCTCCAGATAAACAAACCCAGCAAATAGCAATTCAAAGAATGCAGGGGTTGCTAACCAAATCTCAGATAAATTCAACCTCAAAGTGCAAGCTATAAAAAGAAATAAGGAGGAACACTGTAGAATGCCCAAGGCAACAGTAAACAAAGAACCATTAAATGTTTCAAACATATAATCCCTGAACAAGAGACCTGCTGAATACGTCAACCATGCACTCCAAAAACTGAAAAAAGAAATCACAGCCTCAACAATTATAATGTGCAACAACCCACTGCTTTCTGAGAGAGATAGATCACAAGGAAATAAATTCAACAAGGAGAGTAGAGATCTAAACACTATAATTAGACAATTTGACCTGATAGGTATTCACAGAACTCTTCATCCAAATACAAAAAAATTCACATTCTTTTCAAGCCAACAAGGCACACATTCAAAGATAGACCTCATGCTGGAGCATAAGGCAAATCTGCATAAATTTAAGCACATTGGTATCATACAAACCTCTCTTTCTGAGCACTGTGTCATAAGATAGTATATCAACAAAAGGGAAATGAAGAAAATAAGGGCAAACAATTGGAGGATAAATAAGTCTCTATTGGAAAAGGAGTGGTACTGACCCAGATCAAAGATGAAATTAGGAAATTTCTAGATACCAACAAGAATGAGAAGAAGAATCAAAAGTTATGGGACACAGAAAAGGCAGTTATCAAAGGAAGTTTCATAGCAATTGCACACAGGAAAATGGAAGAGAGACTTATTAGTGACATTCTGGCACAAAATTTAGAGCAACTAGAGCAGAGTCAACAGGTCAATTATATTAATAACAAAGGAAAAGAAATAATGATAATCAGGGCTGAGATTCATAAGAGTAAAATAAGACAACTATGGAAAGAATTAATGCTGCTAAAAGTTGGTTCTTTGAAAGGATAGAAGAATTGGCAGAATGCTGGCAAACCTAACCAAAGAAAGGAAAGAACAAGTTTCAATAGCAAGATAAAAGATGATACATTACAAGGACCTTAATGAAATCAAAAGAACAATTACACATTACTACACAGGACTGTACTCCAATGAATTCATAACATGAATGACATGAACAACTTCTTGGAAAAACAATCCCTCCTGATGGACAATCCTCAAAGGATGTCAAGAATCTCAACAGACCCATCCCAATAGAAGAAATAGACAAGGTTATCAAGGTATTACCAGCAATAAAAATTCCCTGAACCAAATGGCTACACAGGAGAATTATAACAAGCATTCAGAGAACAGCTGACACCAATCCTACATAAAATTCCAGAACATAGAAAAAGACAGCAAACTCCCAAGCTTGTTTTATGCAGCTGGTATAACTCTGTTACTTAAACTGGGCATAGATCCCGTAAGAATTGAGAACTACAGACCAATATCCTTAATGAACATTGATGCAAAAATCCTTGACAAAATATTGGCCATTAGAATACAATAGTTTGTGCACGGAACTGCGGCCCACTGGGACAGAAGTTCAATTCCAGCAGTGGGGCTGGGCCTCCTACTCCCACCACCGGAGAGCCATGATGCCAAAAAAAAAAAAAAGAATACAATAGTATATAAAATAAATAATTCACCATGACAAAGTGGTTTGCATACCAGGGATGCAAGGATGGTTCAACATACAAAAGACCATTAGTATCATTGGCTACATTGACATGAAAAGTGTGAGAAACACATGATAATATCAATAGATGCGGGAAAAGCATCTGACAACATCCACTACCCATTCCTGTTTAAGACACTGAAGAAGATAGGAATCGAAGAAAAATTCCTCAATATAATACTAGGTATACATGAAAAACCAACAGCCAACGTGGTAAGTCAATGGAGAAAAGTTGAACAAAATACCACCGATAAAGGGGACCAGACAAGGATACCCGTGTCCCTACTCTTATTTAACATCATACAGGATGCTTTAGCTAACAGCATAAAGCAAACAAAAGACATCAAAGGTATTCACCTGGGGACAGAAGAGATGAAACTATTGTTATTCACAGATGATATAATTTTATATTTGGAAAATCCCAAAAGTTCCACAAGGAGCAGCAATAGAGGAATATGGCAGAGTGGCAGGATTCAAGATTAACAGACAGAAGTAAGATAAGACCTCAGAAGAGGAGATAAAAAAGCGGTACCCTTCACAATAGCCAAGAACAAATTGAATTACCTAGGGATATACATGACTAAAAGAAAAAGAAAAAAAAAGAACTGTGTGAGAAAAACTGCAGAACACTATTAGAAGAAACCGAGAGAGACCTCAACAAATGTAAGGATATCCTATGGTCAGAGAGCGGAAGATACAATATAGCAGAGATGTCAGATCTGCCAAAGACACGATATAAATTTAATACACTCCTGAAACAATAACCCTCATTTCTTCAACGAAATAGTAAGACTGATTACCAAATTCAAATGCAGAGGGAAGGAGCCCAGAATTAGCAGAGAACTCCTCAAGAAGAAGAACACAGAGGGAGGGCTTGCTTTACCTGATTTTAGCACATACGGTGCTACGGTGGTCAAAAGTGAATGGCATTGGTATAATGACAGACATTCAAGCCAATGGAAAAGAACTGAAATCCCAGAATAAAATCATCAATATATAGACAACTGATCTTTGATAAGGATCCAAAAAATATCAAGGGAATATGATGCCCTCTTCAACAAATGGTCTGGAAAGAATTAATATCTCCATGCGGAAAAATGAAGCAAGACCCTTTTCTCACTCCACAACAAGAATAAGCTCAAGGTGGATCATAGATCACAAATTATTAGGGCCATCAATGATAGAATTCATAACAGTAGAAAATTTATAGTTACGAAGTAGCAACAAAAATAATTTTATGGTTTGGGGTCACTGCAATATGATGAACTGTATTAAAGGGTCCAGCATTAGGAAGGTTTAGAAGTAAGCGAAGTAAGTCAAGCAGGAAAGGACAACATGAATCCACTGAGGTAAAGTTAAAAATTCAAAAGGGGCACAGGGAAGAAGCTACTGGATGCTAACATTTCTGGGGTGAGGTCCAGGTAGTATGGCAGGGGCCAGACCAAATCCAGAGATATATGTAATATCAAACAAAAAGGGAAGGAGGAAAATGAAAAAAAAACCCAAAATGGGTACAGGGGAACAGGGCACACTAATTCACCCAAGGAGAGAGTATTGTTTATATCTGTATAGGGAAAGAGGAACCAGACTTCAATCCGGTGCTCCAAGATGTAAATGCAACATAATGGTATGACACAGGAAACCAATACAGAGATCTGAGTGTCTGATCCCAATCCCAACTCTGTGAACACACCCCCCTTGCCACAGAAGAATTCATTTCAGAGAGCACTCTGAAGTTATAGCTTGGGGAGAAAGATATGTCTGATCAGAGCACACAGGAGGAAATGGAGGGAGAGGAAGAGAGTGTAACACATCCTTACGGACGATATACCTGCTCAGAGCAGCCAAAACACAGAGAAGACCATAGGGCTAACCCCACTAAGAGACATGGCGTCCTTTACTGACCCATAGTGCTACCAGGGAAAACACTGGAACAGTGCAAGAATTATGCCAATGCAGTGACCACACTACATTGAGGTGAAACATTAAGGATGTGCAACAGAACAGCAAGGGGAACAGAGCTATAACGTTCCAAGGGAATACCAAAAAACAGATTTAGTGGCTAGGATGTGGTACCCCATCAGATTCAACCAGAAAACACTCCTAAGGGTCAACAAGCAGACTGAATTATATACAGAGTTTTCATTCTTTTTCTTTCCTTTTCTTTTCTTTTGTCATTAGAGTTTTTGGTTTGTTTCTTTTAAAAATCATTTTATTGGGGGCTTCCCAAGCACATTTGTATATTTGTTGTCATCATCATTCTCAAAACATTTACTTTCTACTTGAACCCTTGTTATCAGCTCTCCTTGTTTCCCCTCCCACTCTGCTCCCCACCTCACAAACCCTTGATAATTTATCTTATTAATATTTTGTCATATCTTATGCTGTCCAACATGTCTCCTTGTCCACTTTTCTGAGGTATGTCCCCCAGGGAGGAGGTTATATGTAGATTCTTATAATCAGCTCCCTCTTTCATCCCCACCTTCCCCCTACCTTATTAGTATCAACACTTTCATCACTAGTCCTGAATGGATCATCTGTCCTGGATACCCTGTTTCCAGTTCCTATCTGTACCAGAGTACACCCTCTGCTCTAGTTGGATTTATATGGTAGAATTGGGTGATAGTGGGGTGGGTGAGTGCATTTAATAGAGGAATGTTGCATGTTTCATCCTCGCTACACTGTACCCTGACTAGCTCCTCCCCTCCCATTAAAGGAGATGTCCAGGTGCCTACAGATGGACTTTGGGTCACCACTCCCCACTCAACCTCATTCACAATGATATGACTTTTTTGTCCTTTTATACCCAATACCTGATCCCATCGACATCTTGTGATCACACAGGCTGGTGTGCTCCTGCTATGTGGGCTTTGTTACTTGTGAACTAGATGGCTGCTTGTTTACCTTCAAGCCTTTATGACTCCAGACCCGATTGTTTTTGGTAGCCGGACACCATCAGCTTTCTTCACCACATTTGCTTATGTACCCATTTGTCTTCCACGATTGTGTAGGGAAGGTGAGCATCATGGAATGCCAATTAAATAGAACAAAGTGTTCTTGCATTGAGGGAGTACTTGAGTGGAGGCCCAATGTCCATCTGTTGCCTCAATACTGAACCTATAAATATAGGCACATAGATATATTTTTCCACCATTGTATAAATATATTTACATGCCTGTGTTTACACCTCTGTAAATGCCCTTTGCCTCTTAGGTCTTTCCTTTATTTCCTATAACTTTCCCCTTGTCCCACTATCATGTTCAATCTTCATTTGGGTTTCAGTAATTCCTCTCGGTTACACTATCTTTTATCAAGGCAGACTTTTATACCCTCCTCTCCACTGATTTTGGATCACTTGCTATTTCCTTGTCTCTGGGACTCACCTTAACACCATCTCCTTTCCTCCATCTCTCCCTCACCCATGTCCTCCCAGAATCGTCAGTCCTGTTGCTTTCTCCTCCAGATTTTTTAATCCAGTGTACCTTATCTACATAGTTCTGCAGACATAATTATATGCACAAATACAAGACAGAGCAAAAGAAAACAAAACAACATCAACAAACAAAATGACAAAAAGAAAAAAGAAAATCCTGTAAATAATTCATGTCAAAGCCTGTAAATAATTCATGTTGGCCTTTAGGAGAGTTTTCTGTTCAAGTGTGAAGGGGTTCCAGACTCTGGTCCCAAAGTCTATTTTGGTGATCCCTCAGGACTTCCTTGCTCTGCTCCCCTTGCTGTTCCGTTGCACGCCCTTAGTGTTTTGACTTGGTGTGGTGGGGTCAGTTTGGATGGAATTCTCACACTGTGTGTCCAGTGTTGTCCCCATAGGGCTATGGGTCAGTGAGGAATATTGTGTCTCTTTGTGCATTGGCTGCTCTGAGCAGGGACATTATCCTCAAGGCTTGGTGGGACATGATGTGCTCCACTCTCTCTTTATCCTTTCATTTTCTCCTTTGTGTTCTGATAAGACATTTACTTCTCCCTGAGCCATAGCTTCAGTGCTATCTTCTGAATTGAATGCTTCTGTGGGAAGGGGAGGCTCTCCACATAGTTGGATTGGAGCCAGCCTCTCAGGCCTCTCTTCTGGTTCCCTGCTTTGTGCTTTTCATTGGTTTTGTTGCTGTATTTTATTTTTTTTGCTTTCTCTTACTGATTTGCTTTGCTGTCTTTTTTTTTTTTTGGTCTGTGCTATTCTTTCTGCAGATTTATCTAGATAAGTGGGTGGAGAAAACAACGGGACCATTGGTTCCAGGGGGACATGGGAGCATGGGAAGTGAAGAAAAGGAAGTGGGTGTTAAACCCAGGGACAAGGGAACAACATGTGATCCAAAATCAGTGGCAAAGAGAGTGTAAAAGGCCTGGTAGGGCTTGACCAAGAACAATGTAAATAACGAAATTACTGAAACCCAAGTGAAGCCGGAACATGAGAGTGGGACAAGAAGAAAGTGAAAGGAAATAGAGGAAAGAACTAGGAGGCAAAGGACATTTATAGAGGTCTAAATACAGGCATGTAAATATATATACATATACATGATGGGTATATAGACTATGTGTATATAGGGTTAGTAATAAGGTAGCAGATGGACATTGGAACTCTACTCAAGTACACCCTCTATGCAAAAACACTTTGTTCAATCAACCTGGCATTCCATCATGCTCACCTTCCCAACATGATTGCTGAAGACAAAGCAGAAGCATAAATAAATGTGGTAAAGGAAGCTGATGGTGCCTGGCTATCAAAAGATATAGCATGTGGGGTCTTCAAAACTTGAAGATAAATAATTGGCAATCTACCTCACAAGCAACAAAGCCCACATGGAAGATGTACACCAGCCTCTGTGATCACAAGCTGTCAGAAGGATCAGACATCAGGCAACAAAGGACAAAAAATCCTATCCTTGTGAATGAAGGGGAGTGTGGAGTGGAGATCCAAAGCCCATCTCGAGATAACCACACATTCCCTTACAAAAGGGTCATGGAGAGATGATGAGCTAATCAAGGTACTGTGATGAAACATCCAACTTTCCTCTATTTCTTAAATGCTTCCTCTCCCCTGACCCCTCACAGTGCCCCACCCCTACCCCCCACTAAGATAATCCCAGTTCTACAGTATAAATCTGGCCAGACAAGAGGATGGACACTGGTATAGATAAGAGATGGAAACAGGGAATCCAGGACAGATAAACCCACGCTTTCAACAATGAGAGTAGTGATACAACAATGATAGTAGGAGGGTAAGGGCTTGGGGTAGTAAGGGGGACTGATCACAATTATCTACATCTAACTCCCTCCCTGCAGAATGAATAGTGGGAAAGTGGGTGAAGGTAGATATCGGACAGTATAAGACATGATAAAATAGTAACAATTCATGAATTATCAGTGGTTTGTGAGGGAGGGAAGGTAGGGCTGGGGGAAAATAAGAAGCTGATAACAAGAGCTCAAATAGAAAACGTTTGAAAATGATGGTAAGAAATGTAAAAATGGGCTTGACACCATGGATGGGTATATGGATTGAGGGAAGAGTTGTAGGAGCCCGCAAAAAAGTGATCAAAAGGTGTGTTTCAGGGTTGTAGCTTATCACCACATTTATTCTATTTGCATGCTGAGCAACCCCTCTGAGAGGCTTAACTACGAGGAAAAGAGTACAATATCTCAATTGGAAGATTTATTAACAATCTAAAATATGATCTGGCACACCTTGTTTACCGAAATCAAGGGCAACTTGAAAGATTTGCTGATGAAGATCAAGAAGAGTAGCCTGTGGTATAGATTACAACTCAATGTAAAGAAAACTAATTTCCTCACAAATAGATCAATAGACAACAGCATGATAAATCGAGTAAGGATTGACTTTGTCAAGGATTTTATTTTGCTTCAATCCACAATCAATGCTCCTGGAATCAGGAATCAAGAAGTTTAAGGATGCATTGCATAAATCTGTTGCAATCGACCTCTTCCAAGTGTTGAAGAGCAAGGATGCGTCTTTGAGGACTGAAGCGAACCTAACCCAAACCACAGTCTTTTCAATAACCTCATATGCATGGAAAAAGTTGGACAATGAATATGGAAGACCAGAAGCACTGATGCATTTGAAATATGGTATTAACAAAGACTATTGAAAGTACAGTGAACTGACAGAAGTACAAATCTGTTTTGAAAGAAATACAGCCAGAGTGCTCTTTAGAAGTGAGGACAGTGAGATTCCATCTCAGATATTTGGGATATATGATCAGGAGAGACCAGATCTAAGAAAAGGACATCGAAGGCCAGTAAAAAGGAAGAAGACCACCAGCGAAATGACTGGCCCAGGGGCTGCACCAGGGGGCTCCAACAAAACTGAGGGTGGCACAATGGTCCAGCTGCTGTACCTAAAGCCCTCATGAGTTTTAAGTGACTAGATAGCAGCAACAACCTAAAAGGTATGTTTTAAAGGGTCTGACAAGTGCATGAATAGGAAAATTTTGTTTTAACCGCTTTTCAAACAAACACTTTAGAACTCAGCACCTTATAGATTCAATGCAATAAAAAATCAGATTTCTCTGAAATTAAAAAAATTTAATCCTTAACCTTATGTAGACTGTCAGGAGGCTCTAAATACTGAAAATAAAGTTGGGGGTGAAGGAAAAAGTAGGAGTACTCACACTCCCTGATTTTAAGGTGCATTACACTACTATGGTAACAAAAAGAGATTGGTACTAGTATCATGAAAGACGCATGATGTAATAGATGTAATAGAATTGATATCAAGAAGGAAACTCACCCACATATGATCAATTGGTTTTTGACCAGAGTGCTAAGTTAACAAGTAATATGAGAAACCTGGATTTCCATATCCAAATTAATAAAACAGGGTCCAAGCATCACATAATACATAAAATAAATTCAAAATGAATTAAAAAATACAATTTGTGAACTAAGTCATAAAATTCACAGAAGAAAATGCAGGTCCAAGGCAGGGGGACCTAGTCTAGCAACAGATTAATATATTAACAGAAGCACAACCAGCAGGAGACAAACATAAATGAATAGTATTTCATAAAAAATTTTAAGGTATTCTTCACCAAAATTTTAGCTAAAAAATGAAAAGACAAGTTACCAACTGGGGGGACATTTTATAAAACCAAGTATATGATAAAATTTCAACTAAATATATGTATATATATACACACATAACAGAACTACAAAAAGACAAATAAGAATCATAACATGAGCAACAGGCTTGAATAAACATAAAAAGATAATGAAAAAGTCACCAAATATGTAATATTGCCTAACGTAATTAACCATCATGGTGATTCAAATTAGATACCATTTTGCCTCCACTAGGATGGCTAAGATTAATAACACAGGCAATAACAAATACTGGCAAGGAGGTGTAGAAATCAGGATGCTCCTTTACTGCTGGTGTGAGTGCTAAATGGTATCATCATTGTGAATAACCAATTTGGTTAGTCCTCAAAAAACAAAAACTTAAAGCTAAAAATAGGACTATCATGCTGTTGTTAGGTGTTAGCCAATCAGTTCTGACCTGTGGTGATCTTAGGTACAACAAGACAAAATATTGCTGAGTTCTACACCACCCTCACAATCGGCATGTCTAAGCTTATTGCTGCAGTTACTGTGTGAATCAATCTCAATGAGTCTTCTTCTTTTCCATTGACCTTCTATTTTACCAAGCCTGATATCCGTTTCCAGGAATTGGTCTCCCTGATAACGTGCCCAAAGTTTGTAAGAGAAAGTCTCATGATTCTGTCTTCTAAGGAGGATTCTGGCCGTTCTCCTTCCACCACAGGTCAGTCTGTTGTTCTGCGAGCTGACGGTACTTTCAATGTCTTTGACCAAGACCATACTACAAAGGTGTCGATTCTGCTTTGACCTTTCTATTTATTGTCTAACTTCACATGCATCAGAGGAGATTGAAAGTGCCATGGCTTAAGCCAGGCACACTGTCGGCCTCCAAGTGATGTCGTTGCTTAAACACTTTAAAGAGGCTTTGTATGGTAGAATTTCCCCATGAACATGCTCTTTGACTTCTTGACTGCTGCTTTCGTGAAGACTGATTGTGGGTCCAAACAAGGTGAAATTCTTGATCGTGTCAGTGTTTCCTCCATTTATAACACTGTCTATGTGCTGTTTGTGCTCTCTTTATATTGAGTTGCAATCCATACTGCAGCCAGAAGTCTTTGATCTCCCTCAGTATGACCTTCAAGTACGCCTTGCTTTCAGCAAGCAAAGTCATCAAAGATCACAGATCGTTAAACAGCCTTCCACGAATTCTGATGCTACGTTTTGTTATTGTTGTTGTTTTGTTTTCATATAATCTAGTTTCTGAGATTCTGAGTTTCTCAGCATACCAAGACATTTGATAAATATATTAAAGGATACAACCTTGATGCACATCTTTCCAGATTTTAAAGCATGCAATATTCCTCTGTTCAATTCTAAACACTGCCTCTTGGTTCATCTTCCAAATGAGCAAATGAAGTGGCTTGAAATTCCCATTCTTCTCACTGCTATTCACAGCTTTTTATAGTTGAATGTCTTTGTATATTCGATAAAATCCACAAAGACGTTGCTCTTGTATTCTCTGCTTTCATGGAATCTATATGACCCAGAAATTCCACTGCTTGGTTTTATACCCACACAACGTAATGGCAGAGGCTCAAAGCAAGATGTGTACACCACTTTTCTTGCAGCTTGATTTACATTAGTCAAAAGGGGAAAGTCATCGAAATGCTATTCAACAGTTAATAGGCAAACAAAATGGAACATCACAATTAATTGACCTAATAACATGGTTCCACATTTTGCATGTCTTAGTTTTACTTTGTTTTTAAAAAATCACTTTACTGGGGGCTGATACAGTTCTTATCACAATCTGTACATCCATCCATAGTATGAAGCACACTTGTACCTTTGTTGCCATCATCCTTCTCAAAACATTTTCTTTCTACTTAAGTCCTTGTTTTTCTCATTGTTTTTGTTTTGTATAGTGACCAGAGTTTAAGTTTTCAATAATTTGTCTTTAGTTCAACTAGAGAAACAAATCGAAGATGTCTGAACTCGGAAAAGGTTAGAGATTATATAGCTAATTACCTCTTTGAAAAATTGCTTGCTCAGCCAAGGGAGCATCATCTGTCTGTCAGTTTGTCATCCTGTGATGGCCAGTGTGCTGTTGTGCTGCTGCAAAATGCGTCACCGGTAGTTCAATATCAATAGGATTACCCAAAGTGAACAGGTTTCAGCAAAGTTACCAGTCTAAGAACAGACTATGAAGAAGTACAAGACAGTCCACTGCCGAGGAATTTGCCACTGAAAGCTGTGGATAGCATTGAGACACTGTCAGTTACTTAACACTTCATGAACAGAGGCATAATATTGCCAAAGGGCAATAAGATATCCAGAAGATAATTCCCCCAAGTCTGAAAGCACACAAGATATGCCTCCTCATGGTAGAGTCAACCATAATGACGTGGATGGAGTAAAGTCAGCAGGAATAAAGCATTGGCACTTGCATTTGTGGATGGGACACAACTCAAAATGAGAAAAAAAACAAAAAAACACCACAAACATTAAGTAATAGTGAAACTTGGCATGTATAAAATATGACTAAGAAAATTAGAAGTTATCAAAAAGTAAATAAAATGCATAAACATAGATATTCTAGGTGTCAGTAATCTGGAATGGGCTGGTTTTAGTCATCTTGAATCAGAAAATCATATGATTTACTATGCTAAGAATAACAGATTCAAGATTGATGATGGCTGAAAGTGGGGAATACCAGAAAGAGGTTTACTTGTGCTTTATTGCTTATGAAAAGGGATTCAACTGTGTGAATCATAACAAACTATGGATAGCCTTGAAAAGAATGGGAGTTCCAGAACACTTCTTTGTGCTCATGAGGAAATTGCACACGGACCAAGAAGCAGGTCTGTGGGAACAGAACAAAGGAATATACATGGTTTAAAATCAGGAGCGCTGTGTGCCAGGGTTGTATACACTCATGTTACTTATGCAACCTATAAATGAGCAAATTATCAGACTTACATGAAGAAGAATATGGCACCAAGGTTGGAGGAAGAAGTATTACTAACCTGTGATATGTAGATAAGACATTGTACCCCAAAAAATAGAGTTTAGGCTAAGAGGAGTAGTTCCCAGGACCCCCAGGATCAGTGGGAAGCAAGCCATAAAATACAGCAGGCAGATCTGGAGTTATCTACTCTTTTTTGTTTTTGCTTGTTGTTATTTTCTTTATATATATTTTTCTCCTTTTATTCAATTTTCTGTTTTCTTTTTGTATGGTGTACATTTTTGGTCTGCCTACATACATATGTTAGGGAGAAGAAGCAAGCCCAAGGAGAAAGCAATGGAACCAAAGGTTCTGAAGAGATTTAGGAGGAGGAGGAGAGCAATGAGCAAACAATGCTCAAACAATGACATAGACCAGGGAATTAAAATCAACAATAAGGAGTATATAGAGATCTTGAGGTATTGGATCAATAGCAATCTAACTGACAGGAATTACTAAGAGGCAGAAGGACAAGTGTGATGGTTGGAAAGGAGGAAGGTGAGAGGAAATGGAGGAAAGATCTAGGAAGCAAAAAAAAAAGATTTAGGAATCAAAATTATGGATAGACGTATAAGCATAGGCATGCACTTATGTAAATATATTAATTCATAAAAATAGAGGTATTGTCCATCGTACATAAATTTATGTGGCGATTCATTGAAGAAGTGGATGGAGTTTGGGTCTCTGTTCAAGTCTTCCACCAAGGCAAGCACAATTTGTTCTAACAATCTAGCATTCTGTGATGAGCACCCTCCCAGCATGATCGCTGAAGACAAAATGGGTGCACAAGCAAATGTGGAGAAGAAAGCTGATGGTGCCTGGCCATCAAAAGACATAGAATCTGGGATCGTTAAAGACTTAAAGTTAAACAAGCAGCCATCTAGCTGTGAAGCGATAAGCTCACATGGAAGAACGCACCAGTCCGTGCAACTATTAGGCATCAAAGGGATCAGGTAGCAGAGGGTAGAAGACCCAAAATAAATAAATGAAAAAAGCACGTTGTTGAGAATGAGGGAGGACGGAGCAAAGACCCCGAATCCATCTGCAGACAATGGGACATCCCCTCACAGAAGTATCACAAGGAAGAAATGACTCAACAGGGTGAAGGATAGCACCAATGAAACACAAAATATTCCTCTGGTTCTTTGAGGCTTCCTTACCTCTCCACCACTACCACCACCCCACTTCCACTATCATGACCCCAATCCTGCCATTAACTGGAGGCTAGACTGGAGTATATACACCAACGATGCTCCCTCTTTTTCAGCATGTGAACTACTTATAAAATGATCAAGAAAAAATGACCTACCAACTACAAAAATGCAAAGCACATATTTACTTATTACATTTATTCATAAGTGCATTGAGAATTCTTTATATGCACAATGTGTGTTTATGTACCTTGTGTAAACACAAGTCCATATTACACAACACAACAAAATTAGCTATGTGAATTTTTTTGTCATTATCTGAGTTTACTCTGATGATTTGCACTCAATAGAATGTGCCAGGGATGTATAGCCTGGACAGTAGCTCCTGGCAGCCAGCTTCAAACACACTTCCAAATGATCGTCAGTCATGGTAGAAGGAAAGAGTACTTGGACTTAATGATCTTTAGGTGGGAAAAGGATGGCTCAGATAAATAAGTAGAACTAAATAATGCAGTCAAGGAGGTAGCACATTTTCTCATGTTTGGGTATTTTGCCTCTGTGGGTAAGTTCTAGAATTATTCACGCACTCTGAACTTGTGCTGAATGTCAGCTTAAAGAAACAAAATCTCCCATTTCGTATGAAAGTGATATGTCTGTGTCTTCTTAGTTGGTTCAGCTCCCCCACTCATGTTCTTACATTTAACAGAAGAAAAACCAAGGTCCACAAATTGACCATAGCATACCTTGTCAGTTTTGCTGTACTTAGAACAGTTGTTTGTGCATGTGTTTCACACCTAAGTTTGCATCTAATTGCCTGCACTGTAGTGTTAGTCCAGGTAGACTAGGGGAGCAAATTCATAGATTTGCATATGGATATAAGGGTATGGTTTATATACAAGAGGAATGTGACATTGAGAAAGCATGCCAGCCCAGTCCAGTTCAAAGTCATAAGTCTGATAATAGCCCATATGCCCCATACCAGTCTATAACATCTCCTTCCGACTCACAAAGTCACAGGTCAGTGGGAGCAGAATCCAAGTGCTAGCAGGGGTTCCCTCATGGCTCCTCGCTTCCAGGGCTCAGGGTCCATTAACAGTATCCAGTGGTGGTAGAAGCAACTCATCGCTGGCGGGGTCTCCACGTCTCTTCTCCAGCTTCAGAGGTCTGATTCCATCAGGGTAAAGTCATGTGGCTTCTCCTCTGGCTCCTTTAGTTCTTTGCCATCTTGTCTTGTCTAATTCATCGTCTCTGAGACTAACTCCCAACAACTGGGGAGATAGCATCTCATCTTCACGAGGGAAATATTGTGAGATTTCCCAGAAGTCTCAGGAGAAAGCCATGCCTACATAGAGGCCTCATTATCTACTCAATGGCTATCTCCAGATTAACAGGCCAGATTCCACTTGTACATCTCAATCATGAAATTACCATAAGTGCATGACCGCCACAACTGTATGTCAATTAAGTGACTGGACTGATGACAGACTCACATCTATTCTTTTAATGCCATGCAAGCTACTCATATGACATTTGTGATCAACTAGTTGATCGCGGTCGATGCATTGAGCACCCCTGATGTTCACGAAACATGGAATCCAGGTCAGATAAACCTCTCAGTATGAGAAATGGGAATAGCAATACCAGGAGAGTAGGGAGAAAGTGAGGAGAGAAGGGGGGGGGAAGAAGCCACAAGGAAGAGAGGCAGCAGTTGGTGCAGGATATGAAAAAAATTATAATTTATCAAGGGGTCACCAGGATAGGAGTGGGGAAGGAGGGTTAAAAGAGGAGCTGATGCCAAGGACTCAAATAGAAATTAAGTATTTAGGAAATAATGATGGCAAGATATGTACAAATATGTTTGGTACAATTTATGTATGGACTAATATAAGAGCTGCAAGAGCCCCCAACAAATGATCTCTAAAAAAAATAATAAAAACAACAAAAAAACAAAAAATAGTTTTCTTCCATCTCAGGAATAGGAAGCATATGTTAGCAAGGGAACTGCTTCAGAATGAAAATAAAATTAATGCAAAATAAAGGTGGATTTTAATCTAAAAAGAGAGAGAGAGAGAAGACCTTGCTTGCTATAAGTAGAACTGGAAGCACTTGCTGAGGAAGATCAAGACTTACAGTCTTCCCCATGGATTACCACTCGATGTAAAAAAGACCAAATTCTCAAAACTGGACCAATTGGTCTCACCATGATAAACAGAGAGAATATTGAAGTTGTCAAAGATTTTATCTTCCTTGGATCCACAATCAATATTCATGGAAACACCACGGAGTAAAGAAGTAAAACAATGCATCATATTGGGTGAATCTGTTGCACAGGCATTGAAACACAGAGAGTTAAAGTGTTGAAACACAGGGAGGCTACTTTGAGGAATAAGGCATGTCTTATCCAACTATGGTATTTTCAAATGTCTCCTATACATGTAAAATTTGGACATTGAATGAAGAAGATCAAAGAAGAATAAATGTATTCGAATTATGGTACTAGCAAAGACTATTTAAAGCTCCAGGGATTGCCAAAACAACAAACAGATCTGTCCTTGGCGAAGTTGAGCCAGAATGTTCCTTAGAAGCAAGGATGGCGAGATTTAGTGCCGTGGAATTGAGGCATGTTTCAGAAGAAACCAGTCCCTAAAGAAGGACAGCATGCTTGGTAACGTGGACGGAGAGTGAAAAAGAGGAAGGCCCTTGATAAAATAGATGGAGAGCGTGGCTACCACAGTGGACTCAAACATAAGGACAACTTGGAGCATGGTACAGGATCAGACAATGTGGAGCCCTGTTGCACACGAGGTCACTGTGTCAACTAAGAACACGAACACCGTGTGACCAGAGAAACGAGATGATCTCCGGCTACTGAATATTCGATCAAAGGTATTATAGAAAAATCTTGCTCAAAAGTGGGAAATGAAGAGCAGAATTTTAAATTCTCATTAGTTCCAGACTTCCTGGAGTGATGGAAGCTGGATATATCTTTCAAACGATGGTCCTGAGATCATCTTTCCTCCTAAAACCAAAAAGAACTCCTGAAATCTTCTTAGAATCAAGCAATCATTGAACTTCACTATCTACCTTGAGCATTGTGCTCTTTGAAGAACTATCCAGATGAGATCCAAGTGGCAACAGGAACTCGAAAGATTAGATGGGAACCTTGTGGGTAGTGAGTGAATGCTAATGGGGGTGGAACAAATCAGAGAAGGAGGGTGAGAACAACCACACAACTCCAGGAAGGTACTCACTATCACAGAAAAGTACATGTGGAAAGTTTACAACTGGTGTACCTTTGCTGTGTATATTCTCAACAGCTGTGACCAAATAGAGAAATGAATACCAATCTGACCTCGCTCGAGTTCCATTGTTAGAATAAGTTTATGGAGCATTTTCTATGTGTCAAACGTCGTATTTCGGGATTCTCTCTCTCAGTTTAGGGAACAGGTTCCAATGGGGTGAGTGACTCCTCCCCGCTGGAAAAGAATTAGAACAGCATAAACTCTTGTATCCATAATTTAGAAGTTCCTTCCCTAGTCACAAGGAACTCCTACAAAAGAAACTCATTATTTCCTACACTTTCCTGGGCTTGCCAGTTTCTCTGCTGAGCATATGTGATTTGTATTCTCAGAGAAGTAAAGGGATAATGTTGAACACTAGAGAGCGTGGAACCCTCTTGTAACTTGCCTGGCAATATCTCTTCTTGGGGTCCCTGGAGAATGTATTTGACTCATCGGTGGGACACGCATGTGTGTTGACCATGTGAACTCCTTCTCCCAACAAGATGGTGTTCCTTGAAAGCCGGGGTTGTCAGGCAGGGTTTTACCTCTCCTGGGAGCCCCTCAGGCTTTGATGCAGTGCTCCAGCTCCAAGCTGCCCACTCCCTGGTGGAGGCTGACTGCCAACTGGAATGCCTGCTGGGCCTGGGACAGTGCCATGACACAGGCATTTGCCGAGGTCACCATCTGCCAGGGATCTGTGCTTATGGGTGAAGTGCCCATGATTCTGCGGAGACTCTCTGCAGGTCTCAGCCAGGCCCCCAGTTCCACTGTCTGCTCTTTTTCCTTTCTGGAGTAGAAACACTCATGTCCCCAAATGGTCCATGCCGGAAATTCCCTGTCCCAACTGTCAGAGCTCTCAAGCTTGTCCCTCTGTTGTTTTGGATGGCACTCTTAGAACCAGTCTGTCCTCAGCCTTACACATAAACAGAGCCCATGGAGGAGTTCGCAGGGTTCCCTCCATCTCCGCAGAGTAATGTGTTTCTTTTCCCAGCTGCCCTCATGCTCCATTCGAGGCAAGGAGTGCTCTAAGAGAGACTACTTGTCAGGGCAAGTTCAGAGAAAGCAGAAAGTGTCTTATCTTCAGGCCATCATGAGCTTGGGGCAGAAGGTAAGACCATGTACACCTTTAGAGTCTGCCTGTTCTCCACATGGATCAATGTCATCTTAAACCTCGGCGAGGAAGGTGTTTATATGGTTTCTAGGCCTACCACTTAGCTCAGGGTCCTGCGCCAACAATGAGAATATTCTTGGTTGAAGCCACTCAAGTGTTGGATGCAGTTTGCAGGGCCTTGTCAGTGTTGATGCCTCCACCCAGACCCTCAGGCTCGGCCTGCCCCAGCTCCTACCACACACCACACGGGATCCTTCTCATTCTCGATTCCTTAAATATCATTTCCTAGGTGGTCATCCCTGGGGATCTTTGTAAATAAGCTCCTTTCCCACCACTTCAACTCTGGTTAAAGCACAGGGTAGCACTCCATAGTTGATGTATCTGTTGGGGCCATCAGTTCATGACAAGAAGTAGCATCTGCACAGCACAAAGAGAAAGTCACTCTCCTCCCTGATCTCTGCCTGTCCATCACTTGTCCATCCCTTTGGTTATGTGGAAGTCTCCCACACATGCTACAGTTTTCGCAGTCACCTCCAGCTCATAAACAGTGAATCCCTCTACTCCAGTGATTAAACCAAAAGACCAAACTTCCTGCCATGGAGTTGATGCCGACTTTTAGGTGAAAATCAGACTTCAGTGAAACGACCCAGTCTCCTCTCCTCTCCGTGCCTTAACCTGCCCAGCAGGCCTCTTTCTGCTCCAGACATGGAAGATGTCCCTTAGGCCCATTCTGCCACCCCTTTCCAGTGGCTCGCCTTTTTAATGGGGTCACCTCATTCTCCCTGGTGATCTTCCCTGTCTCATTGCTCTCAAGGTCTCATTGTGCTGTGGATCTTTTCCCAAAGTCCATTCTTATCCTTTGGTCGCTGACAGTGCCAGCTATTCCTGACACAGCCGCCTTTCTTCTGCCTCTGTGTGCACCCTGGGGTCTGCAATTTTCTCAGACTCTAGAAACAGAGAGTATCAAGCTCCAGGAGCACCCCCTAGGAGTTCTCTCCCCACTAAGTTTGAGCGAATGGGTCACGCAGCCCCCCTGGGCCAAGAGTGGGGTCCACACAGCACAGGGACAACTTTCCTGGGAGAAACCTCGTTACCCACTGATTTCCCAGAACATGAAGTCTCTCTTCCAAGTGCTGCAGGGGACTGACGGGCTCCATCTGGTAGAACCAGTTGTGAGGTGCCTCTCTGAAAATCAGGCACAGGTAGTCTGGCACCTCCATTCAGAAAGCCCAAGAACTCAAAAGCTACTGCTTTGTTCTCAGCCTCTGGTGCGTCTGCCGAAACTGAGAGAGAAATATCCTGTTCCTCTTGTTTGCTGTCGGCCTCCGTCATCAAACTGTGAACTTCAAGGGGCAGGGATTTTTGTTGGCTCATCACCAGCGTGTCAAGGAAAACCTAACAGAATGCCTTGTGTAGAATCATGGCTGGAGCAAAATGATTATTTCTTGAAGTTACTGAATATGTAATAGAATAGACATGATGCTGAATCAGCCACCAATTGACAAAAGACAAACGGGGAAAACTGCAACATTCTGTTCATCAATAAAATACCAGGTCATGAAATAAACTATATGGTGATCGCTTCTCTTGAAAACCAATCTTTCAAAGAAGAGGGTAAATCTTAAAGCTACAATTTTCATTTAAAGCAAAAAAGAACAAGAGAAATGCCTTGGGCACAGACAACAAATGCTTACATAAAAGTTTGCAGATAGGATGTTGGATGCTGGCTGGTGATGCTTATATCAATTCTTTGTCTAGACATGCAGGGCTGGTTCTGCTGACACATTCTCCCCCAGCATTGTGCAGGGTGTGAGCTGGATTCTGTGTCAGTAATACCCTGAATAGGTCTGGACCTCTGTAGAGGAAATCATTCAAAGGGGTCCTAGCCCTCTCTCTACCATGCCAGTGCTCTGCCATGAATAACTTGGATCAAATTCCCTTCCACCACGGGGCAGACTTGAAAAAGGAGAGAGGCATGACTGCATTCCCATCAGGCTGCTGTCATATAAGTCTCCTCATTGGAAAAGGGTGGGAGGTGGGAAGAAAGAAACAGAAACTACAAAGTCCCCACACTCATTCCATGACAAATGGACCTAAAAACTAGTGGTGAGGGTAGGCACAAGAACTTCTAGCAAAAATACGCCAGCAAACCAGCTCCCCGCATAAGAGCATCTTGTATCCTTCAGTCATGGGCTGTGGGGTAGGAGAAGTGGTTTAGCTTTCTACTTGCAGCTCTGGGGAGAATGAGAGGCAGGTTTATGGGGAGAGCCCTGCCTTACAAGTTGGTGCCTGCTCTCTATATCCTCACAGCCAAGCCTCGTTCCTCAAATCCCATCTGTGATCTGCAGCAGATCTGATGATATGGAGAAGATTCCAGATGGCAAGTCAGAACCACTGTCTCTCACAGGAGTTGCATTTACAAATTCATCTCGAAGGGAATGGAGATCTGGATTGGCTCAAGATTTACATGAGGAGTATCCTGCATAGTGCAAATGTAACTGGGCAAACACTCTGCAATAGGAATTTAGGAAATAAGTACTCTGATCAGTCGTGGTTCACAGAGGAAGAATCTGAGAGTTGGAGAGGTCAAGTGACATGGGCAGGGCCACTCAGATCTCACTGGAGCCTGCTTCTTCCAACTCTGGTCACTTTCTCTTTCCCCAACAACAGACAGCGTTCTGAGCACCCTCAGGATTAAAATGCTGCTTCACCTAGCCTGGGTAAAGGTGCTATACTTCAGGATAAATCAGACACCTCAATTCAAATATTCCTAATGTTTTACTAGCAATTATTGTTCTGGCAAATATTAAAAGAAGAGAGTCCCTTGTGTAATGACTGTCTTGTGTAATGACACAAGGTGCCTGAGCCTGAGCATCTAAGCCAAAGTTTAATCCTCATTCTGCCCCTGACGCACCAGCATGCTTTAAACTAGTCATGCAATTGTCTCAGTTTCTTCATCTGCTCAGAGGAAAGAATAATGCTGATCTTTCATTCATTGATTTTTTTTTTTTAAAAAACTACCTGCCTGAGACTGGGGAGGGCAATCTATATAGATTCAAATTATACAATGAGACCATCTAGCTAAGTTGTCCAAGCATAACTCAGCTCCTTTTTTATAATTGAGACATACCATATTTTCTTCTCCAGGGTCAAGACAGGTAAGTGCTACCAGTCAAGCATGTTTCTATGGGAAGCGTCTCATTAAATTATGATTTCAACATATCCGTGCTGTGGATTCAGCCTGCAGAATTTGAGAGGCAAAATTAAAATAGACATGTGCCTTAAAGCTGCAGAAGTTGGGTGTGTAGTGTGTTCCTGGGATTTTATCTGCCAAATAAAGTCTTCCCAGAGGAAATACAGGAACTGCTTTTCCATGACTTCGTCCTGCTCAGTCAATGTTAACTTTTGTGGAGGAACCATAAGAAAAGAATGCCAGGAGAATATAGGCAACTTCAAGAGCAGTCTGAAGATAAGCAATGACCAAATTAATCCTCAAAGTAACAGCTATCTGGACCACATTTTCCAATACTGAGCTAACTGTGGATGTCTGTGGGTTTCATTCCTTTGTTTTCACAATGGCCACAACTGCTGATAACTTCATGCCATCCATCGGCACTCACTGTCTAGACTCCAACAGACGAAGGAATCACTCCAACAATTACCTAAAGAATTGTGTATCTTGGCAAAACCAGTCCAGAAAAAGAGAGAGGGACTTATTTAATCAGCTTTTAATAGAACAACAAAAATGTGCCAGTAACAAGAACTTATCAAATCATTTGTAACAGAGAAAAAAGATGTTTTAGTGCTTGTTAAAATAATCATAAATATAGTAATGTCATTGGACAGTCTGCTGAATAGCACACAGAAGATTGCAAATAAAATCAGTTTTAGTCAAAGAGAATGACGTATTTATTAGGATATTTTGTTTTATTGCATTGTGCTTTATTGTCCTTTGCAGATAGTGCTCTTTTTTTTCTTTAGTTGATGGTGTGTTATAATCCTGAGGCAAGCAAGTCTAACATACTTACTTTATGATAGTGGTGTAGAACTGTATTAGCAGGGTTCTCTAGAAATACCAGACCAGGACACTTATGATTATAAATATATATATATGGATATGCTTAAACAGCAAGAAGGAATATAATAGCTAGTTAGTCCACACAGCAGTACAGAGGACTCAGCTCAAGTCAGTTCTGTGGAACAGTTAATATTGAAGAAGTTCTACAACTCAAGTGGGCTGCCGGGTCTGAGGTCAAAAAAGCAGACAATAGAGTCCTTCCTCAGGCAAGGCAGGCAGAGTCTGCCCACAGGCAGCAACCAGCAGGGTGGGTCAATAACAGTCAGTACTTGGGAGCTTAGCAAAGCAGGCCTGGATGGGATACCAAACTCAAGCCATGCAAGGTGACAGATTGCACCCGCCTCAAGTTCAAGAGATGTGTGCACTAGCAGCATGACAAAGCAGGTCTCCAAGTAGTCTCAAGCTCTATCAACAGGATCCATGGGGTGGCTTGACCCAAGGGTAGGGTTGCTCGCAATTTGAGGCAGAGAGCTAGCTAAAACAGCAACAGGCTAGTCTGATCACCGGAGAGCAACAGAGAGGGAGTCAGGCCTTGCAGAGTCATTTATCTCTTTGCCCTCCAATCCAACTGGACCTGATTAATCTCACATGCTCCTATTGGTCAGGTTGGCACAATAAACCTATCACAGGAATGGAACCTGCAATTGCTCCAAGTTATGTCTATAATGATGATGTTTGAAGAATAATGCTTAGTTATGCTAAGCCTTCGATTGCTAATTAGAATGGAATCGATGGTACTGAGGAAGCATAGATACCCTTATGGGTCAGAAGTTACCAAGGACCTTGGTTCACTAAACCTAGTTCATGCTCTCAGCTGTTAGGTTGAAGGTTTACGATCACCCAAAGGCACCTCAGAAGAAAGGCCTAGGAATCAATATTCTAAAAATCAGCCAGTGAAAACCCTATTGTGTACAGCTGTACTCTGATATGTAAGGGGTGGGCATAAGATACAATAATCGGTACATAACCAACACCCCCCCCAAGGGGAACATATAGCAGAACTGTGGGAGAAAGGATATACCAAGTAGTGTAAGATATGAGAATATATATATATAATTTATTAAGGGCTCAGTGTGGTAGTGTGGTAAGAGTGGGTGGTAGTGTGGGTAAGAGAGGTAATAAAGATTAGCTCATGTAAAGGGGCTCAAGTAGAAAGAAAATGTTTTGAAAATGATGATGGCAGCATCTGTACAAATTCGCTTCATATAGTTGATTATGGTTTGTTATACTATCTGTAAGAGTTCCCAATAAAATGATCAATAATGCTTTAAAAATGTTGAAATCAACTTGATGGGAACTTTTGCTTTTTTGCTGTTTTTTTTGATTTGGGGTTTTGTTTGTTTGTTTTTAAGACAGTAGAGTTCTTTGACAGAAATAATGCTTATGATTTACCTCCCTGACATTTCCCAGCTTCTTTTGCATCCAGATAGAAATCATGCGATTCATGTTGACCAATGTGCGAAGAGATGTTATTGTTGCTACTTCGTGTCGTGGAATTGATTCTGACCGAGATTGACCCTGTCCTGGGCCATCCACACAGTGATTCTTGTGTTTGAGCCTAATGTTGCAGCCACCGTGTAAATCTATCCCATTAAGGGCCTGCTTCTTTTTCGCAGTGCTTCTACCAAGCATGATATCCTGACAGTCTCCCACGACAATATACCCAAGGTTTGTAAGATAAAGTCTCGCCATTCCTGCCTCTGAGGAGTACTCTGGCCAGGCTTCCTTTGTGATTGTTAGCAAGCCATGGCACTTTCAATAGTCTTTTGACAGCACCATAGTTCAAATGTACTGATTCTTCTTTGGGCTTCCTAATTCATTGGCCAACATCCACATACATGTGAGGCAACAGAATAGACTGTGGCTTGGGTCAGTCACATCTATAGTCCTCCAAGTAACCGCACTGCTTTTCAACACTCTAAAGGTTTCTTGTGCAGCAGACTTACGCAATACATGGAGTCCTTTGATCTCTTGAGACGAGAGACCCATTTTTCTCGTGAGAAGAGATACCCTGGGTCAATTCCAGGCGGAGTCAGTTAAGAGCCACTGTGCCTCTCGCATCTCTGCCTCAGCAACATTGAGAGCCACACGATCCCTCTGTGACTGTGACACACGGAGGAGCGACACCTGACTCACAGTGGACATTATGTAAGTGAAAATCAACCCTTTGTTGTGTTAAGCTAATGAGATTTCAGGGGTTGATATTGCAGCAGCTCCAATCAATTACCCTGAAAAACATAAAGATCCTGTGTGAATGTGTTCTTTGTGGTTTGAAATTTTTAAATCGATGCTGCAGGTCCCAAGCATTTTAGACTACCACTAGAGGAAAGGTATTATATTTCCCTCTTCCCTCTTTCTCTTTGTAAAAATTGGCTCACGTTTCCTGGCCCCGTACAGTTTTAAATCAGTGGTTCTCAAAGTATGGTGCAGCATCAGCAGCACGTGGAATTTGCCAGAAATGTAAATTCCTAGGCACCATTCCAGACCTACCGTCTCTCTGTGCGTGGGGCCCAACAACCGGTGTTTTGACAAGTTATCCTAGTCATTCTGACGAATGCTCTAATTTGAGAGCCAATGACCTAAGATAACCTTTCCCTGAGCTGTCCGGAATGGGACTCACGTCCAGCTACTTCCTCCCTTTATGTGACATTCATAAGCTAGCAGACACCCATGCCTCAAATTTCTAGTGTTTGGGTCCACCACCACCCCCCCTCCCATGATTTTCCTGTTGACAAGGTCAGCAGGTCAAAACTACCCGCAGCTCCTCGGGAGAGAGATGAGGCTCTGTATTGCTGTAAAAAGCCACCAACTCAGAAATCCACAGGGGCAGTTCTTCCCTGTCCTGTAGGTTTGCTGAGAGTTGGATCAGATTCAACAGCACTAAGTTTTTGTTATTGTTGTTGTTTTACCCACAAGCCTCTCTTCCCCTGCCAACATCAGCCTTCATGCCGATTCTTTTCAAGTAGTGTGACTGTAATAGATTCAAAAAAAATAGATTGTGTTCTGTCGCTGTCTCACTAAGAGATGTAATCTGCTCTCTCATCCCTTGAATAAAGATTGGCCTGTGACTTCTTTGACCAGTAGAAGATGCAGTAGGTGAAGCTGTATCTGCTCCACGCCTAGCATGTGAGAAGACTGGCAGTTTCTTCTTGCTGTTTCTTACCACAGAGCCGCCATGCTCAGAAGACACCAAAGTGGCCACATAGAGAGGTCTCTATAGCTGAGAAACAAAGCTCCTGCTGACAGGCCCTGCAACCACAGCTAGAGGCGCCACCAAGCAATTTCTGCTAACCATGGCCACAAACACAGCTAGCTCGGAGAGATCATTCAGCGGGTTACTTTAGTATTTGAGTGTATATGGATCAGAGATGACTGTATGATTTTGCTTTGTGAAGTGTGGAAAGAGAAGAAACTAAAAAAAAGGAAAAAAGCCTAAAACAACTTTAAACATATCATGGATCAATTTCCATCCACGAAAGCAAGAGAAGACACCATGGTTATGTTCATGCACTGTCCAAAAGATGAATGCTCATGAATCGCATGCTTGAGCTGATAGTATGGTGCTGAAAAGAAAACTCACTACCAACTCATAAGGACCACATACACAGATCACTGTCCCTGTGAGTGTCCCAGCCTGTAGACAGATCCGGGAGCAGATAGCCCCAGTTTTCTCCCAAGAAGTGGGTGGTGGTTTTGCACTGTTGATCTTGCAATGAACAGCCCAACTTCTAAGCATGATGCCACCAAGGCTCCTCCACAATCTAGAAGGCAGGTGTCAGCTAGTTGGGCAAGCGTGTGGTTTTAGGGCTTACCATACCTGCTAATTTTCATAGATCTTCCTCTGGTAGGGCATAGCTGTAGTTCCTGCTCCTCAACCTTCAACACAGTACTCGACACACAGAAGGTGCCCAGATGTGTTGCTGAATGAATGTAAAGTTTCCTAAAAGAAGAAGAAAAAGAGGCAAAATGACCATCAAGGAACAACACGGGAGAAGCACAAATATAAACATCTACAGGAACAGACATTACAAATTTTTAAAAGGTGCTCTCTCAATGAAAGAGTTTTGAGGCAGCAATTGGGAGTTTCACCTGGTCAGCCACATGTAAACAGCAGCAGCTAGACAGGTGCTTCAGCTTTGACTTCCCCAAAACAAGTCATGCCTCTGTCCAGGAGAAACACAGCCTTTAGCACCTAAAAAGGCTCAAGGGAAGGGAAGGTCTCCACTCTTTTCTGCATAGGTCTTCACCTGTTAAGAGACAGCAGCAATGAAAAAAGCACTTGGTCAGTCCACTCTGAGCCCATGCAGACTTCTAGATGTGCATAGAGTAGAATTGCTTCTAGACTCGGACAACTTGGAAGCACGTGAGTAGACCAGTCTTCGAAGATGTTTCTGGGTGGACTCAAACCCCTAGTCTTTCAGTTAGCAGGTAGGTGAGCCCAGAAAAGAGCGTTCATCCCATATTATGAAACACTCAATTCTGTACACTGAATGAGTTTAACACACCCAAACTTTCAATGAGCTTTCAAATACTAAAATTTTGATTAAAGGAGAAGAATTTTCACTCAAGACAAGTCAGAGTGGAATGGCTGATGTTTCCTGAACACTATGTTTAATTGCTTTAATTTCATTTTGTTATTGAATTTGTGAAAGTGTTTGTTTTAATTACTTATTACCTATATACTTGAGTCTAAGCTGTCCCGAATATCAGCTGAGGCACCTAATTTTATCAGAAAAAATAGCATTAAAAATGTGCTGAAAAACTCAGATTATACATAAGTATATATGGCAATTTTCTTACAGTAATCCTCAGAGGCTATAAATGTAACTACATATGTATAAATTTATATAACTATATATCATATATAACTATATATATGTGTATTCATAAGGTTTCATCGAGTTGGCTCCAACCCTATGCACAGAACAAACACTGGTCAGTCCTCTGTCATCCTCACAGTTGTTCCCATGCCTGTGCCCACTGCTGCAGCAATTGTGTCAATACACCTCCCTGAGGGCCACCCTCCACTTTGTCAAACATGATCTCCTTCTCCAGGGACTGGTGTCTCCTAACAATATGTCCAAAGTACATAAGATGAAGTCTTGTCATCCTTGCTTCTAAGGAATACTCTGGCCTTACTTCTGAGAGTAAATATGTTTGTCTTTATAATGTTTGTTCATAGTAATTTCAATATTCTTCTCCAGCACCACAATCCAAATGCATTGATTCTTCTTCCATCTTTCCTACTCAGTGTCCAACTTTGATATGCATATGAGGCAATGGAAAATACCATGACTTGGGTCAGGTGCACCTTAACTCTCAAAATAACCTCTTTATTCTGCAAAACTCTTAAAAATTCTTAAAGAGCAGATTTGCCTAATGCGATATTTCCTTTGATATCTTGTCTGCTGCTTCCATAAAGCATCAAATGTGTATCTAAGACAAAATCCTTGACAACTTCCACCCTTTCTCCATTTATCATGATGTTACCCGTTGGTCCAGTTGTGTGGATTTTTGTCTTCCTTACATTGAGTTGTAACCCATACTGAAGATTATAATCCTTGATCTTCGTCAGTAAGTGCTTCAGTTCCTCCTCACTTTCAACAATTGAGGTCGTATCATCTGCACATCATAGATTGTTAATATGTCTTCCTCCAATTCTGATGCCACACTCCTCTTCATATAGTGCAGTTTCTCTGATGATTTACTCAGCAGCTCCATTGAACAGCTATGATGAGGGGGATACAACCCTGATGCACAACTTTCCGGATGATAAACCATGCAGTATCCCCTCGTTCCGCTTAAGAAACCCCATGTATAAGTTCCTCATGAGCGCAATGAAGTGCTCTGGAATTCCCAGTCTTCTCAAGGTTGTCTATGAGTCTGTAAAACCCTCTTCAGGCTCACGCAACCACAAGCAAAGACACAAAATGCAGGAAAGTCACAGGTCGGTGGGCACCGTCTCGTGGATCCAATGGCAGTGGATGCATCTGCAAAACTCTGGCAGGTGTTTGCCATATGGTTTCCCAACAAGAAGGTGAAGTAAAGAGAAAGGAAATTCCCAGTATCTTCCTTGTGAGAAAATAAAAGTCACCAGGAGGTACTATCAAGCTGTGACCTGATTGATGGCCTAAACTCCACCCCTTGACTTCTATATCCTCAAGTTGACACATTATATAGCTAACTACCATATCATTCAACTCATACAGCTCCAACAGCCCAAAGCAGAACTGCCCCCTTTGAGTTCCAAGACCTGTCCATCTTTACAGAAGCAGCAAGCTTCATCTTGAAAACAAAATAGCTAGTGGATTTGAACTCCTGACCTTTTGATTAGAAGCATAGCATGTAACCCATTGCACCTCAAGTGCACCTTGTCCTCCCTTTCCCCACCCCTCCCTTTAACTGGCTAGTCCAAATTCCTATTTCATAGCTGAAACCCCTGAGAACTGTGAAGTTGAGGCAATCTAACCACATTGACATAAGTGCTAGTCATGCGCATCATTGTTGACAGATTCATCCACTGTTGAGGCAGTGGGACTGGACACTTTGCCCACCATGGGAGGGAATGTAACAATGAAAAGTTGTGTCACATCCTCAGGGTGCTCAGCTTAAGGATATCAAAGCAGACCCAGTACCATCTGAGTTAATTTCAATGTATAATGACCCTATTAATAGAGCAGATTCCACAGGCTTTCCAGGGCTATTTTAATGGAATTAGGCAGTTTTATCTTTCTCCCACTGAATGCTTGATGGGTTCAAGACACCAATCTTTCAATTAGCAACCCAACACTTAACCTACGTATATCTAGAACTCCTTAAATTTAGGAATAGGCCCACATAAAAATGCACAAACACAATTCTAGGTCACAAAGAAAGCAAATTCTGCTTAATTAGGGTATTAGAGAGGAGGATTTACAGCATAGCAGGTTATGTTTGGGGTTGCTAATCACAAGATCAGGAGTTCAAAACCACCAGCTGCTGCCAGGCAGAAAGAGAAGGCTTTCCACTTCCTTAAAGAGATACAGTCTCAAAAACCTACGGGGTCAATTATGCACTGCCCTATGTCCTATAGGGTAACTTGAGGAAGAAATATGAGGTACAGAGCTTTCATAAAGAGTTATAGTCTTCAATTATAGACTATAAGTTATGGTCTTCTACTTCTGTAAAGAGTTAAAGTCTTCAAAATCCACTAGGGAAGCTCTACCTTGCCCCACAGAGCAGCAGTAAGTCAGAATCAACTTGATGACAGTGGGTCTGACTTTTGGGGTTTTACAGGGTTGCTGTGAATCTATATTCACAAAATAGCCGTGAGTTTGAGGTGATTAGGATAGAGATGATGCTGACACTTTTACCATGAAAGCTATCTACTAAGTCTATGTTAAAGAACATGGGAGGACTGAAGAAGAATTGATTCATTTGAATTCTGGTGCTGGTGAAGAATATCGAATATGGACTTCTGAAAGAACATACTCTGTCTTGGAATATACAGTCAGAATGGTCCTTAGAGGCAGGGATAGTAAAACTTTGTCATGCTATCAGGAGAGACCAGTCAGTGGAGAGAAGGACATCATGCTTGGTCAAGTTGATGGTCCATGAAAAAGAGGAAAGATCTCAATGGAATGGATTGGTGCACTGGTGGCAATAATGGACTTAAGAAGAGAAACGATTGTGAGTAGAGCTCAGGACTGGGCACTGCTTAGGTATGTTGTGCCTCGGGTCCCTGTGAGTCAGGCCAAAAGGATGGCACCTAACAAGAAAAAAAAGTATGTACCTTCAGGACCCTATTCCCACCTCTGTGGAATGTAACTTAACACAGCCAGACGATCTCACAATCAGACAGGAAATAAGAGAGCTGTCTCAAGTAAAGAAGTAAATGTGAAGGTGCTGAAAGACTGAGAAGGGTTTCATACAAGTTTACAATATAGGGTGTTGCTTAAAGTAGTAGTTTGGGGCTAGATCACCTAAGAGACAGAAATATGGATCTCTTTTAGACAGCTGGCCAGCTAGATATCATTTCACTTTCTTGACATCTGTGAGTGAGCACTTCCAGTGATGCGTCAGTTTCTTGAAGCATCTTGAAGTATCTCATTTATTATTCTCTCAAAACCTAGAGCCTAGCTTTTCTTCCTTCAGTACTACCGATTCTTGATCTCCTACTGTTTTCTGAGATGAGACATGTAGATCAATTCTTTGTGATTGAGTACTTCCTTTGTTGTTCAATATTTTGTCCAGGGAATCCTTCAATACAACAACGAGAGGTTTGCGTGGTTTCTTCAGTCCTTACAAGTTGGAAAATGCTGAGCTTGTTCTTTCCCTTTGCCTTTCTAATGCCACGTCTGTTCACCTTTTCTTCCAATTTGCTTTTTCTCCTTGAGATATCCTTGAAATTTTCTTTTACTTCATCATTGAAATTCTTTTCTTTTAATCACTTCTTCCATTCAGTTTAACTAGTTTCCCTTTAAAATAAGTTTCAAAGCTTCTTCTAACCTTCCTTTTTACCTGTTTCCCACCCTTCCTTCCTACTTAAATATCTTACTTTTTCCATATATAATGTCCTTGATGTCATTCAACAATGCATCTGGTCAAATCTTTTCTTGAGATGGACTTTAAATTGAAGAGCGATATACTCATCATACTTAACTCTATTGAGCTTGCTTTAAACTTTCTCAGCTTCAACCTGAACTTGTAACTGAACAATTGATTGATAGACAGTTTCTCGGTGCCCCTTGCTCTCTTTTGGGGGGGCTGATAATATTGTGCTTCCATTTGCTCTCTTTATTGATGTTGTCTATTCGATTCTTGTGTATTCTACTGAGTGAGCCCATGTGGAGAGTCACCACTTATGCGTTTGAAAAATGTTGTACACGGTGAATCCATTCCAGGTCTTTAAAAAGTCATGCAGTCTCCTGTGTTATATCTTCAAAGTCATATCCAGTGGTCCCTTTCTTATGTTTCCAATTTTCACATTCCAATCACCGATAAGTATCACTGTATCTTGATCACATGTTTAATCAATTCAGACTGTAGAAGCAGGTAAAAAATGTTCACTTCCTAGTTTTTTTTTGACTGGTGACTAAATTTAAATAATAGTTATGTTAATTTCACTCCTTTGTAGGCATAGAGATATTATCCTATCACAGACATCCTTGTATTTCAAAATAGAGTTTTAGATTTTCCCTTTGACAATTGTGGCGGTCATGTGCTTATGTTAATTTCATGATTGAGATGTAGGGGTGGTGTCTAGTCTGTTAATCTGGAGATAGTCATTGAGCAGCCAATGAGGCCTCTGTGTGGGCATGGCTTTCTCCTGATATGTCTGGGGAGTCTCACGCTATTTCCCTCGTGAAGATGAGAATCTATCTCTCCAGTTGTTGGGAGTTAGTCTTAGAGACAAGGAATTATGGACAAGACAAGATGGCAGTGTCCGAGCTGCTGTAGGAACTGGAGGAGAAGCACACAGCCTTGCCCTGATGGAACCAGACCTCTGAAGCTGGAGAAGCCTTGAGGGGACCCCTACCAGTGCTGAGTTGCTTCTACCACCACTGGATGCTGTTGATGGATCCTGATCCCTGGAAGTGAGGAGCCATGAGGGGACCTCTGCCAGCGCCGGGACTCTGTACGCACTGGCCTGTGACTTCGTGAGTCGGAAGGAGACGTTATAGACTGGTATTGGGCATAGGGGTTAATATTGGACTTGTGACTTTGAACTGGACTGCATTGGGATGCTTTCTCAGTGTTCTATTCCTTTTGTATATAAACCTTTTCCTTATATCCATATGCATGTTTATGAAATTTGTTCCTCCAGACTTACACAATAATGAATACCACACCATTGTTTTCATATTTATCATTTCTGGCATAGGAGACCTTATGATTGTCTGATCCAAAATGACCAGTCCATTTTAGCTCACTAATACATACAGTAGGGATCTTTAAGCATTCCCTTTCATTTTTACCCACTTGAAATTTTCTTGGGTCCATTCTTTATGTGTTTCACACTCTGACTAGTAGTTTATGTTTGCAGCTCTTTCTTCTCAGTTTGAGTCACACCACATCAGAAAAGAAAGGTTCTTAAAGCTTTACCCCATTCATGACTCTATGTGGAGAAGGCAGCTTTGCTCAGTTTTGAGTGCCTTCCAGCATGAAGGACTCATGTTCCAACATTTCAGTGGACAGTTTTCACAGCTATTTAAATAGTTTCACTGGCCAGTTTTTTCAGAAGTAGATTCCTAGCACTTCTTTCTCAGTCAAGATTAGTCTGAAAGGTCCACCAAAGCCTGATACACCTGGCATTTGAAATCCTAGTGTGACAGCTTCCAGAGTCAGAGTAACTAGCAAGTCACTGTAGTGCAACAGAATAACAGATGAGTGATATATACACAAATATTTATTAAATTGTCTTATATCTATTTATAACAATTTACTTTTATGTTGTTATGGTAGCTTTATGTCAGAGGTGGGGGGTGGAGAGCAGACAGATTACTAGTCCCTATTGAAAATCAGGCATTCTAATATTTATTGATTTCCCAATAGTCTAAAAAGTACATGAGCCTCACCAGAATAGTACAGTGAACTGTGCATAAATCTGCTGAATCATCGTCTTCGGAAATGGCCCTCCTTTTGGATGTCTGACTGGTTAAAATTAAGCAGTAATGCAATAACTAGCAAACAGCAAATTCCAATTAGTATGAGCTTCATTTCGGATGCGCTTTATTTTGAAAGAGAAATGGGAGATTGCCAAGTCTCACTTGAGTCATGTTTGTTCCTGCATCTAAGCTGAATGGTACACAATTTCCTCAAGTAATTTTAAAAATATTTTCCTGGATGCAACTCTGCCACATGTCTTTCCAAGTGAGTGCATTAAAAGGTAGACTGTGCAAAGCCTACCTTGCAACTTCAGAAGAAGAAAGTAAATTGATAAGTGAAAATAGGAAATGCCAATCTCATCTAATGTAATATTTATAGGGTTCAAAGTTTGACCCTCACCTCACTGCCATCAAGTCCATTCCAGCTCTTAGTGTCCCATGAGGTCACTACAAGTCAAAGTTTTATAAGAACCTTAAATTCCCACCTTCTTTCTAGAGAAAATACTTTATCTGATTTTTCTGCTGTGTCTGCAAAACATGAAGTACAGTGATCTGGCAACTTTATATTCCATTTATTTCATGTAAAAAATAAAAAGTGTACAATTCAAGTTTCAAAACAAAATGGGATGCAGTCACTTTGGGTGTCTAAACTGAAAAAAATGTATTTGATATCGCTAAGTTATTTCCCTTCATTCTTTTTGGCAGTTCTTTTATACATAGGGAGAAGAGATGGCAACTATTTAATTTAATTGCTAAAGTGATCAAAAATTTGAATGTACATACAAGAATACTCATAAACTGGTTGGATGCCCATGCCTCTCATTCTTCTATGCATCTTCCTACCAGAAGTGCACACAGCACATCCTGTCTACATGTGGCTGGCCCCACATGCCCATGAGTCATAAAATTGTGAGTAAAAGGACAGGACTCACCAAAAACACACCACTGGCTCCATAAACAATTCAAATTTATTTTTACAAAGTATAGAACTCTTCAGAAGAAAACAGAACAAAACCAGCCATAACACTTTGGAGTAGAATTTTCAATAATAAGGCTATATATCTTGCAATAGAATTAAAGAAATATTTTTAAGTTGCAAAAACATCTGTTTAGACAAACTGGAGAGTTAAAAATTAAGTTTCTGATGGAGAGCACATAAAAAGAACTTTGTTTCAGGCACCAAAGTCCCAGAGCAAAAAAATCATATCAATGTGAATAGTGGGGGGAGTGAAAACCCAAAACTCATCTGTAGACAATTGGACATCCTGTCACAGAAGAGTCTCAAGAAAGAGACAAGCCAGTCAGGGTGCAGCATAGCACCAATGAAACAAACAACCTTTCTTCTAGTTCTTTAAGGCTTCTTCCCCCGCTCCCTCCATGATGGCCCCAATTCTACTTTACAAAGCTGACTAGACCAGAGCACATGCACTGGTACAGATAAAAGCTAGGAACACAGGAAATTTAGGACAGATTAACCCCTCAGGACCAATAATGAGAGTAGTAGTATCAGAAAGGTAAAGGGAAGGTAGATAATAAGGTGGAGGAATAAAAGGGAAACTGATCACAATGATCTACATATAACCCCCTTCCGGGGGTATGAACAACAGAAAAGTGAGTGAAGGGAGACAGCAGTTGGTGTAAGACATGACAAAAATAATAATTTATGGATTATCAAGGGTTCTCGAGGAAGGAATGGTCAAAGAGGGAGTGAAAAACAATGAAAATCTGGCTTAAGGGCTCAAGTGGAAAGAAAATGTTTTGAAAACAATGATGGCAACATATGTACAAATGTGTTTGACATAATGGATAGTTTGTGGTAACAGCTATAAGAGCAATACAGTGATTTTGAAAAAAAAAACACCAAAGAACTAGAGTTGGTATCTATTTTGCTTTTTATTTGAATAGAGAGTAGGTCTTAATGGAGAACACTATCTCTATGTACCAATGGAGATCCAGTGCTTCTGGAACTCTATTCTTTTCAAGAGATGCCAGGTATTAACTTTTTGTTGTAAAATTCTCTGAGCTATTTGAACATCAAGAGAGTAAGCAAAACAGTTCAGAATATTTGCCTTGCCCCATCAATCTCTATTTCTGAATCTTTTGGATGTTTATAAATCCTCACTCAATGTTTAATTGAAGTACTGTGTTAGTCTGGGTAGACTACAGAAACAAATTCATAAGCATACATATGTATATAAGGGAGAGGTTTATATACAATAACAATTGAACACTGAGAAAAATATCCCAACCCAGTACAGTCCATAATCATAAGTCCAATATTAGCCCATATGTCTGATACCAATCTATAAAGTCTTCTTCAGAAGCCTTGCTTCTTCACGAAGCAAATGCAATGATGCTAGGACAATCACAGACCAGTGAGTGCAGACTCTTGTATATCCAGTGGTGGTAGAAACATCTCGGCACTGGCAGCGGCCTCTCTGGGGCTTCTCAAGCATCTCAGCACTAGCAGGAATCTTTATGTGACTTTTCTAGCTTCAGAGGTCTGGTTCCATAAGGGTAAGCCCAAGTGGCTTCCTCTCCAAGATGTCTCACAGGGAGTCAGCTTTGTGTCTTGTGAATAGAGCATCTCCAAGGGACTGAGCAGTGAATCTCTCACCTCCAAGGGGAAAATAAGGCCAGATTTCCCAGAATTCTCAGGAGAAAGCTATGCCCACACAGAGGTCTCATTGGCTATCTCCAGATTTCCAAGCTAGACTCCACCCCTACACTCTTAATTCTCAAACTGACACCTGATTAGGTGACTGTCACAAGTACCAATTATACGTTTCTGACAAATGCTTACATATGTATGCTTGGTCCTATATTACCTTGATTAGACATAATTTTCTTCAACCACTGTCTCACTACATGCCCAGAAAAAGAGATTCAGTTATAAATAGGCTAATGTTTCTGACATTTAAGAAAAAGATGGAAAAAATAAAATAAAAAAAGATGGAGAAAACACAGGAGAGCATGGGAATGTGTTATAACAAAGATGTACAATCAAGGTCAGAGGCAAGAGATGAGATGAGTTTCAGGTCTATTAATGGCCGCAGGTGTGGTTACAAAGGCCATCTGGCCAGGAACTCAGATGCTGTGATTATGTGGATACCAATAGGACTTGCACTGCATTTATATTATTTGATTTTATTTTCATATCAACCCTTATAAGAAAAGGATTATCAGTATCTTAATTTTATAGACCAGGAAGCTGAATGTTATGAAGGGCAAGTAAATTGCCCGAGGCTACACAGCTGTTATGTGACAGAGTCAAAATCTGGGTTCATGGCACCTAGCTGACTCCAAAACCTGTGCCTTCAGCCACTATGATATCACTAAAGAATTTGGAGTTTAGCCTGTAAGTAATGAAAAACAAATGAAGAATCCTAGGCACACTTTATTCTAATCTGTTCTCACAACATTCTGTGAGCTAAATAATGGAAAATATGATTACTGCTTTTATATCTGGAGAAAGCAAAATTGCTTAAGCAATTTAAAGCAAAGGAAACAATGGGCTCATAAGACCCAAATGGCCTAATTTATAGCCCAGGACTCATGCTGGTTTTACATGGTTGGCAAACTTCACTTTCCAAACACTTAGTCCTGCTTTCAACAGCCGTACTCCTTCAAATTCAGAAATTCCAAGAGCACATTCCAAAGTCTCTTCCTAGAAAAATTCTAATTTTCTAGCCAAATTATTCCTAATTTGTGATGTCAAACTAAGAAAAAAAAGTAATCATAACCATTGTGAAAAAGCAAGACTGCTGTCACCAACTTCTTCATCATAGCCTACTGTGTGTGCTGAAACTTACAAATCACAGTTGAATGTCAATAATAGCATCCAATGCCATTAGTAACATTCCTCACATTGACTTATGATTGCTATGGTGTATTTAAGTGATAAGTTTAACTTTTCAAGTTCTAGGCACATAGTTTTTCATGTCTGAGAAAATTCTGCCACTCATGAAATTTCCCCACGACAAAAATCTAAATATTACTCCTATTGTTTAGATCAAAACCAATAGTTAAAGAGCATGATTTCTTTCCATGGTGATATAATATGGCTGAGCCTGGATACACGAAGACAATTCCCTGCTCACATAGTAAAACAGCTGCATAATTGGATCTATATTTAGGTCACTTTTGTTTATCAGACATGCCAAAAAGGCAGATTGTGTGAACTTCATGGTTTCCAGAATAAGAAAGTATACTAACATCCTCCAATAAAGATAAAAATATCAACAATTGCTTATTGAGTGCTTTCATACAATACATGACAGGAATCTTTGCAGAAGATATATTAATAACCCAATTTTTCTCAGAGGAAGGTGCTGGGATTCTGAGATGTTAAAGAATTTTCCAAGAGCAGATAACTAATCAGTAGAGATCTAAAGATTGGGTCCAAATAAATCTGATTCTTAAATCTATATGGTAGACCACTAAGAAATTTAAGCACTGGGGAGAAGAATCAAAGAGGAATAGAAGGAGAAAGTGATTAAAAGCTAACCTCGAAATTTTTCAGAGATCTTATGTTTAATGATCACGAAGGATAAAGTTCATTAAGACAAACAAGGATTAAAAGTTTATATGGCAAGAAATCAAAGACAAATACAAGTATGTGTACCTTAATGTCACTTGGTAACATCTGCAGCAAATACATTGGGGTCCCCTTGTTTTTAAGGGAAAGTAGTTCTCCTTTTGTTTATTATTTCTACCTAATGGTATTAAAGACTCCAGTCCCAGACTCTGGCACCACAGGATCAGATGGACATGGCTTTTTCTGAGACTTCTGGGAAATCTCATGATATTTTCCATAAGATGTAAGAGACTATATATAGACTCAGTACCTTGAAGACACACGACTGACAAGATGAGATGACAGCATGCTGATACATCCTGATTTCATAGAGACTGAAGGAGCCGAAGGAGAAGCCACATGGGCTTACCCTGATGGAACCAGACCTCTGGGTCCAGAGAAGCCAAGTGAAGATTCTTGCCAATGCTGAGATGCTTGGCAAGCCACAGAGAGATCCCTGCCAATGCTGAGATGCTTCTACTACCAATGGATACTGTTGATGGACCCTGAGCCCTGGAAATTAAGAGCCGTGGAAAGACCCCTGCCAGCAACAGGATGCCACTAGATACACAAGACTATGCACCCATTGGCGTGTGATTGTCTTGGTTGCATTGCACATGCTTCATGAGTCGGAAGGAGACTTTATAGACTGGGTTCCAACATATGGGCTAATATCAGACTTATAAACTTGGACTGGACTGGGATGGGATGCTTTCTCAATGTCCCATTCCTCTTGTATATAAATCTTTCCCTTATATTCATATGCATGTTTATGAATTTGTTTCTCTAGTCTACCCAGAATAACACACTCACCTTCCTGACACGATCACTGAAGACAAATGTGTGCGTAAGCAATGATGGTGAAGAAAGTTGATGGTACCCGGCTATCAAAAGATATAGCATCTGGGGTCTTAAAGGCTTGAAGGTAAACAAGTGTCCATTTAGCTCAGAAGCAACAAAGCTCACAGGGAAGAAACACACTAGCCTGTGTGATCACAAGTATCAGGCATCAAAGAACAAAAAAAACATCATTGCAAGCTCACCTTCCCAATATGATCCTTGAAGACAAATGGGTGCATAAGCAGACATGGTGAAGAAAGCTCATAGTGGCTGGCTATCAAAAGAGATGATAGCTGGGGATTTAAAATTTGAAGATAAACAAGTGGCCATCTAGCTCAGAATCAACAAAACCCACATGGAAAAAGCACAACAACCTGTGTGATCTCAAGGTACTGATGGGATCACGTATTAGGTATCAAGGAACAAAAATCATATCATTGTGAATGAGGGCAGATTCAGATTGGGGACTCCAAACCCATCTGTCAGCAATTGGACATTCTCTTACAGAAGGTTTACAGGGAGAAGATGAGCCAATCAGGGTGCAGTGTAGCAATGATGAAACATTAAACTTTCCTCTAGTTCTTAAATGCTTTCTCACTGCCCCACCATCATGATTTCAATTCTACCTTAAAAATCCTGCTAGACCAGAGGATGTACACTGGTACTGGTAGGAACTGGAAACAGGGAATCCAAGATGACGATCCCTTCAGGACCAGTGGTGACCATGGCATACCAGGAGGATGAAGGAGAAGTAGAGTAGAAGGGAGGAATCAACTATAAGAATCTACATATAACTTTTGCCTTGGATGATGAACAACAGAAAAATGAATGAAAAGCGACATCAAGCAGTGTAAGATATGACAAAATAATAATAATTTATAAATTATCAAGGGTTAATGATGCGGGAGTGAGGAGGGAGGGAAAAATGAGGCCCTGATACCAAAGACTCAAGTAGAAAGCAAATGTTTTGAGAATGGTAATGGCAACAAATGTACAAATGTCCTTGACACAATGAATGTATGTATGGATTGTGATAAGAGTTGTATACACACTCAATAAAATGATTTAAATATATTTATTAGCCAACATCACTGAATGATGTCTGTAGAAATTGTTAAATAAGAACCACATGTGTAGGGTTAACTTTCACTTTCAACATAATAAAAAAATCTTAATGTGTAAAGAGTTGAAAAACTACATCTTCAAAGAAGTTACATGGAGGGCAAAAGAGTATTGGAGTGGGTACACCCTCCCCCAAAAGAAAAGAGCTCGCTGCGCAGAGCTTTCATATTATACATTTTACCTGCTAGGTGAGCATCCAGTAACTTGCTCTGAGTTAGTGCACCCAGTAGTGTCACCTGGGAAGGTTCTCCGTGTTCACAGTGAACTTTTTCTTAAAAACAGTTTTGTTCTAGCATAGTTTTTTTCTTGCTATTGTTGCTGGGGTTTGTGTGTGTGTGTGTGTGTGTGTGTGTGTGTGATGGCCAATTTAAAAAAACATCATATTGCTGGAGTTCTAGTGGCATAGTGGTTATGGGTTGGGCTGCTAAGCTCAAAGAAAACAGCATAGGGATGTGAAATTTTGTTTCTTGCTTGGGAAAAATGCTGCATAAACTGTTGTGATGTTGAAGACAGTTTACGAGGACAGAGCTAAGGGGAAAAAATTCAAGTGTACAAGTGGTTTTCTCATTACAAAAAAGGCAAGATGTCGATTGATGACAAAAACCTTGTTCTGGACATCTGTCAACTTCATGAATGGATGAGAATGTCGACAAAATTCATGCACATGTGCTTGAAAACTGATGACAAAACATTGAAGAGATGGGGAAACTATCTGGACTATCTTGGAGCTCGGTTCAGTGAATTTTAATGGAAGACATGGGAATGAGAAGTGGAACTGCAAAATTTGTGCCTTGGGTTCTGACTGATCAGGAAAAAGCATCAAGTGAAAACATACTGTGCTTTAAAAGAATAGCTCCAAAATGACACAGAATCCCCTCCCCCCCCCAAGGTCAGAATGGGTAATGAGACGTGGCATTAATTTTAGACCCTGAAAGCAAATCAAGCCCTCCCAAAGCTCATAAAGTGAAATCAAAGAACAAGATGATGCTCATTTGTTTTGTTTTGTTTTATGTGAGGGGGGGATAGTGAATTTAGAGTTCATTCTACCAGGTAAGACTTTTAATACACCTTTCTACTTAAAGGTTGTGAAAAGATTGCATAACAGTGTGTGATTTAAAAAAAAAAAAAGGCTGATTTGTGGTACATGAGGTACATTTGCCACCAGGACCATGCACCTGCTCAAGCAGCCATCTGTCTCAGTGCGTCAGTGTTTGGGCAATAACAGCATTCTTCTCTTGCCTCATGCACCTTCCTCACCCGACTATGAGGCTTCTTTTTGTTTTCTCAAATGAGGGAGACCTGAAAGGATACCAATTTGACGATATAGAAGAGGTGAAGAAAAAACAAAGGAATGTACTGTTAATCATCCAAACAGATGAGTTTGAAAGATGTTTCCAAGGATGGAATCATAGATTTGACAAAAGTATTGTGATAGAGAGGACTTTGAAGGTGATAAGGTTGTTCTGTAAAACAAACAAACAAAACAAAAGCACCTTAAATACTTTAAAGCTTTGGGAAAAAATCCACTTTGAGGCCAGGTTACTCCGTCATTTAGAAAGAGACTCAATATTATTTTTCATGAGGGAAATACAAATAAAAAACAATGGTACACCTATCAGAATGATGCAGTTTAAGAAATTAACATTGCCAAATCACAACAGTAATACAAAATGACATCGATTCTCACTCACTGCCATGCTGTTGTCAAAGGTGCCATTCATCAAGGTGGTCACCCGCAATGATGCTATGGACACATCACAGGTTGTTAATAAACTTTCCTCCAATCCTGATGTCACATTCTTCTTCATATAAGCAAGCTTCCTGATTTGACCCAGCATAGATATTGAGCATGTCTGGTGAGAAGTAGCATCCTAACATATACACATTTCCTGATTTTAAACCACACATTATTCCCGTGTTCTCTTCCGTACAACTGCCTCTGTTTACACGCGCCTCAAGAGCACAATGAAGTGTTCTGGAATTATCATTCTTCTCAAGCTTTTCCAGTTTGTTATGATCTGCAAATGCATTTGCATAGTTAATAAAACACAAGTAAACATCTTTCTGATATCCTCTGCTTTAAGTGAAGATCTACCTGACATCAGCGATACTATCCACAGTTCCACTTCCTCTTCTAAATCTGACCAGAATTTCTGGAAATTCCTTTTAAATCTATTGCTGCAAATACTGTTGAATGATCTCCAGTGAAATTTTATTTGTTTTTGATATCAATGATATCTGTAATGTGAGCATTCCACTTGTTGGAATGGGCATAAATATGGACCTTTTCCAGCCAGATGTCCAGGGATCTGTCTTCCAAATTTCTTAGCATAAATGAGTGAAGGCTTCCTGTCTTTTGTCAACATACTGAAACATTTCAGTTGGCATTCCACCAATTTCTGGAACCTTGATTTTGGTTAATGCATCTGGTGCCAATTGAACTTCCTTCAGCACTGTTGGTTCTTATTCATATCCTACCTCCTGAAATGACGCACTATCCACTTTCTGGTAGAGTAACTCTATATTCTTTGCATCTTCTCTTGATGCTTCCTGCATCCTTCAATATTTTGGCTCTAGAAATTTTCAAAATTCAAGCTCACGGCTTGAATTTTTCTTCAGTTCCTTCAGTTTCAGATATGCAGAATATGTTCTTCCCTTTTCATTTTCTAATTCTAGGTCATGACACATTGAATTATATTATTTTGCTTTGTCTTCTCAATCTTCCCTTTAAAATTTTTTATTCATCTCTTTGACTTCATCCTTTTTTTCCTTTTGCTTTATCTACTCTATTATTATGAGCAAGTTTAAGAATCTCTTTTGACATCCAGTTTGAGCTTTTCTTTTTTCATGAACGATGGTCTTGATACATTTTCACAGCTCATTAGGTCTCCTCCTCACTAGGGTTCATTGAAGAAAATCTGATCTTGAGATCTTTTCAAATTTCAAATGGGATAGACTCAAGCTTATGTTTTGACTCTTGTGTACGTGATCTAATTTTCTTCAGCTTTATCCTGAACTTACATATAAACAATTGGAGAGCTGTTCCACAGTCAACCCTGGGCCTCCTTTTAGTTACTGATATTCAGTTTCTTCATCTTCTCTTCCCACAGATGTAATCAATTTGATTTCTGCAGAAGTCAAGTATATTCCATCTGGAAATGTTCATGTCTATAGTTAGTTGCCTTTTGTGCTTTTGAAAAAAAGTATTTTTTATGAACAAGTCATTTGTTTTTCAAAATCCTATTGTGATCTCCAGCTTCATTTTTATCAACAGGTCCATATTTTCCCACACCTGCTCTTTCTTCTTTGCTTCCAACTTTTGATTCTATTACCGTAATTATCAATGCATTTTAATTGTATATCTGTTCAGTCTTCGACTGAAGTCATGGGTAAAATTATTCAATTTATTTATCATCAGCTTATTTGGTTGGTGCATAAATTTGAACAATACTTGTATTGACTGGATATCCTTCAATGTGGATAGACATAATCCGAGTATACACAGCATTGTACTTCATGATTGATTTTGCACTGTCTTTTTTGAGAAAAATCATTCTTCTTCATTGTGTTATTCATTGCACGATAAATCATACAATTTTTATTCAAAATGCCCAATACCAATACATTTCTGATCATTAATATCTAGGATATTGATATTTATGGATTCTACTTCATTTTTGACCATTCCCAAGTTTCCTAGGTTCATACTTAGCACATTCCAAGTTCTGTCCATTAAGAGGTTTTTACAGTTGTGTCTCCTTCTTTCATGTCCCATTAGCAAATGGAGATTCTGAAGGTTCTATTCCCAGAGGTTTTACCAAACTCACATCACCATGGCTGAATGGCTGACTCGACTCCAATAAATCAGCCCTTCAGTCACATTTTGAGTGACTTCCCAACAGTGGAGCCCATCCTCTGACCCGAACTCTGACAATGTTCTCCTTCTACTTGTTAGGCCTTCAGTATCTGAGAATGTTTTTAAGCTATTGATGAGGTTTTGAATGGCGCCTTCATCTCAAATAAGGCTGAGGCCTTATTTGCTGGCTGTTATTAATCTGGAAGCTCTGCTGAAACATGTTGACAGAGGGTGACTCTGTTGGCACTTGTAATACCGGTGATATAGCTTCCAGCATCAGAGTAGCACACAAGCCACCACAGTATGCAAACCACTAGACAAGTGGTTGTGATTTAGTATTGCAACCTACATGTTTTCTTGTTCTCTCAACTGAGAGAGCCCAGAGACAACAATAGACAACAGACTGGTAACAACTAGTACACACAGTACTTAGATCTCAGTTTCCTTTTTTTTTTTATTGGGGGCTCTTATAACATTCAATACACATTTGTATCAAGCACATTTGTACACATATTGCCATTTTCATTTTCAAATATTTTCTACTTGAACCCTTGGTAGGAGCTCCTCTGTCCCCTCCTTTTTTAAAAAAAATATTGTTCACTATAAGGAAGCAAGACTGTCTGAAGAAGTCGTTGACTCCAGAACTGAGATAAATATGCAAACTGAGCTTGGATACCTCATAGCGTCAGAAAGTATGGAAATGTTTAAAAGATAAAATACTTTAGAAAAGAAAACAACATATGTGGGAGTCTATCAAAGGAATACAGAAGCAACCAACTAAAAGTGCTCCCAATGGTTAAAAAATAACTAAAAAGTGGACACAAAAACAACACAAATTAAAGAACATTGAAATGTAGCCTAAATATAACAGACTATACCTTGGCTCATATCTTAATTAATTAATTAGGGGAGAATATACAAATCACTCATGTGAAAAAAAGTACAAATTATTTATGTGGATACTCCTCACAAGAGACTAGAGTATAGCTCACTCATATGAATGTAGGCTCCACAGTGACTTCCTCTCGAAATGGACAACATGGACGAGAGGAAGTGAAAAGTCACTCTACAGGGGCCTTGTAAGTCATAAGTTGTTCTACTTGCCAGGTCAGCACTTCTAAACCGCCAGCCACTGCTGAGGCGAAAGATGGAAGATGAGACTTCTTGCTTCTGTAGAGATTTACAGCCTTGGAAACCCTCCCTGGTAGTTCTATTCTGTCCCATGGGGTTGTCAGAAGCCAGAATCCACTCAAAAGAGCCCAGCTCATTTGGAGGCACATATAGTGAAGAAGACTAAGAAACACGTTTCAGCCATGGTCAAGATCCACTGAGCAGTGATAATTCAGGTTGTTAGAGTGCATGCTCCATGTGATATGATGAACATGGTCCGTTTACCTTTGCGTTTGTGCTCTCAAAAAATCCCTAAGTCCCATCTAATCATAACAGAAATAGCAGAAATTGTCGGAAAAAAATATGACCAGTAATCTTCAAAACTATGGAGTTCATCAAGAATAAAGAAAGCCAAGCTTAATATGTCAAAATACACAGTAGTTTCCCAAAGAGTCTATGTAGCGATTTAATATAAGAATTACTATTATATTTATAACTTTAGCATTATGGTTGCATAATAATGGGATCAGGAGTGATTATAATCATTGTAAATACACTTTAAAAACACCATGTTCAAGTTCAGCCTCTAAGAATGAAAAGTTTCACTTTCTATTCCTTGTCAAGAATCAACTGCGTAAACTGCGTGGGCATATCTGACCTCCTCTGGCTATCCAAAGGAGGAAAATCCACCTCCACCCATCTGCCAGCTTTCACTCTCCACCTTCACGATTGGTTTCTCTGGCACCTTACTCCCATGGTACCACATATGAGAGTTGAAGTGTCTAGGGAAACAAAACCCATTACACTCATTTATGTATAATAAGGGACTTTCTATCAAGAAAATATCCCACCCCAGTCCATGGATCTGATGCTAGCCAAGCCTTCTTCAGGCTCATGTAGCTGAGAGTGACTGAGGGAGAAAGATGAAGCAGGATGAAGGGAGTTCCTGGGCTGATGGTGCAGAGTTACGTAGATCCAAGGTAAGTAGAAACATGGCAGAGCACCCAAAGCTGCCAGACTTGGGTGGCCCACATGAGGCCACCCCTGGAAAAAGACACAGAATCCGAACAAGCAGGAAGACAAAGATCCCCATGTGTCTTTTATATAAAAGCCACACCTCCAGAAGGCATCATCAGGCTGTCTGACCTGATTGACAGGTTGGACTCCACCCATACTCAAGTGCAAGTTGAAATACAATCCAACTGCCACATCGCATATCGGAGTAGTTATTATATTAATATTAATACCTCGTTATAGTACAGGCAACCAAAAAAGCCCTATTTGTATATACTTTTTGTTCACTATGATAGTTTGTTCTTACTATAGTTTTTAAAATCTAATTTCATACCTAGGATATAATAGCATTGCATTTTGCATGCAAATTTTTTTGAGACAAGCAAAGAAAGTCTAGGGAATTATCCTAATGAAGGGGGTGGAGTCTAGGGAGTTGTGATCACTAAGTATCATGTGTCTGACATGGGGCCGTGGATCAGAAATGGGACAGTAGGTAAAAGTTAAATTTGAATAAATGATGAAATTTCAGTAATAATAATAATGTTTCCATCTAGGTTCATGAATATTTTTAACATGGACCATACTCATATTAATAGAGGAAGCTGGGTGGCAGTATAGGAATTCTCTGTACTACCTTCGTAATTTTTTGAAAGACCTGAAACTGTTATGAAACAAAAGATAAATTTAAAGACAGGTATAACAGACACAATATTACTCATTCTAAAGTACAAAGAACTAAAATTTAAAGTGCAGAAAGCAATTAGGAAACAGCAAAGGTATGAACAGGATATTCACAGGGATTCAAATGGCATAAACGTAATGAACAAGAAAACAAGCCTTATAAAACATTGATTTTTTTAGTAGACAAAGGGAAATGAAAATTAAAACAAAATAGTTTTGTTAACCTTAGTTTTGTCTGAAATTAAGAATGAGAGCACCCAGTGTTTACCCTGAAACAGGGCCTCTCAGATACCATTGATTGGAATATGAATTGCTACCCCAAAAAAGTGGCAATATTTACTAAGACAAAAAATACTTGACCTATCAGTTGTTCTTTGGGAACTCTATTCCTATCAGTTGTTCTTTGGGAACTCTATTCCATGGACTTAAAAATACCTGAACAAGAGATACATGGCTTAATGTGACATTGTAATCCTAGAATGACCCAAATTTTGTAGGTTTATTCAAGAAACAGCTTTAAGGTCAATTGAAAAGGTGATGATTAAATAAATTGTGGCCTATCTGTATTACAGATTATCATACAATTATTTAAAACAATTGTGTATCTGTTAACCTGAATAAATTCAGAATGGAATTTTAAGTGGTTAATGAAAATTTCAGAGCAATGAGTGTAGTATGATAGTATATATTAAACTCTCAGTATGTACATCTCTCTTTAAAAAATTTTTGGAACCCTAGCCTGGCCACAAACATCAGTTACTGAAGAACAGTGCAAACAATGGCAGTTTAGACACAATCCCTTATAATATGCACAAATACTATAATGTAACAAACTAAAACAAAGTCACAATTATGGCTGCCACATATTATATTTAGCTGTGGAATACTCAAGTGGAAAAAGGGATGTCAGAGTGACAACAACTAGCCACTGTCTGCCAGCAACATTGTAACAGTGAAATGAGAAGACAGTCTCCTTGGGCCCACAGTAACCTACTTTCTACAAGAGAAAAAGAACCAGCTTGTTTATTTTGATCAGTGACCTACATGAGTGAGAAACAGTCAGTCTGTGCTCACCTCCATGTGGGTGAGATTGCTAGCTTCCTGGAATTTGGAGAAAAAAGGTTGGAACTGACTGTGACAGTATCTTCAAAAATACAATGAAGTTCCATGTATACAGCTACCAAATCATGAAGGACCAAAAGGAATAAATTCAATAGAGGTGACATCAACAACCACAGCAAATGTCTGAAAGCAGAATTCCAATCAGCAAGAAAAGCCACTAGAGTGAATAGTCAGACACCCAACTGGGTAAATCCGGAAAGAAAAAAGGCAGAAAAGAAAAGAAAAGAAAAATAAACAGAATATTTGAAAATTGTTCCATTTCTTCTACAATCAATGTAGAATCTTCTACAATCAATGGTGCTTCATTCAATAGCACAAATGGAAAATGGCCTCTGAATCTGTTCATTCAGCCAACGCTTGACTAAAGCTATAATTGTATATTATTTGACATAAAATAGTGTTGATGGATTATTTTGTTAAAGAAGGAACGGGTGGAAGGACAAAAGGAGAGAATCAGATGTAAAATAACTCAGGGCACTCTTGAGAATCATCAAAGGAAACTAATTTTGAATTTGAACTTCAAAGAAAAGACTTCCAGAATTGTTGTGTGCTAAAAGAGAAATTGGAAGGAAATATGACTATAGAAACTTTTGTTGTCAACCTGGTTAGCCCAGATCTCATTACTGGAAGGAAAAGAACCTACAAAATTTGGGTCATATTAGCAAATCTTGAAGGATACCTACAAGCGACCTTCGAAAGTTTCATGAAAAAGGTGAATTATGAAAAAGCTAAGCATAGATACGCAAAATTTATTTGATAAAGATAAGATAAACATATACTACCTTGTAACATATCTCAGCAAGATCTAGTTTGAGGAACTAAGAAGTTTAAGACAGAAGTTTGATAAATGTCCTTATCACAATAAAAATCCCACTAAAATTGTAGCAAGAATAAGCAGAATTTATAACAAAGTTTAAGTATGAGAATGGTGAAATCACTGTCAAAATTACAACACGTTTATGTGTACAAGTACTCAAAGAAATAAGTGGTCTACATATAGGTGACCTGTGTTAAGAAGGGTTGGGTTGAGCCCCGGTGGCATTGTGGTTGTGTGCAGGACTCTGGCCCACAGAGTTGGCAGTTCAAACCCAACAGCAGTTCTCCAGGAACAAGGCTGTGCCTCCTGCTCCCACCAGGAGGCAGTGATGCCCACACACAAAAAAAGAAGGGTCAAAACACGATTGAAGTTAAAACAGTGGCAAATCAGCCATATCAATTTGTATAGAAAGCAATATTTAAAAGGTTTGTTTGTACCCTAATTGAAGAGGACCAATGATTAGTAGCAGAAACCATAGCCAACACCATAGGCATTTCAATTTGTTTAATATACCTAAATCTGTTTGAAATTTTAACATTGGCCAAACTTTCCACTCTATCGATGCCAAAGCTGTTGTGTCCAGATCAACTGCTCGCAAGAGCAGAGTTTTTTGATCAGAAGTTTAAACAAATAAGAATAAAAATTCTGAAACACATCTTGGAAGATTTGTAACAGGATACGTTAGGCTAAGTTGACAAGAAAAAAAATCCAATGACACACATGTATGTGTAAGAGCTTTATATCAAGAAGTAATTATACATCATTAAAACATCCCAGCCCAGCTGAGCCCCGGTGGCGTAGTGGTTGTGCGCGGGACTGCGGCCCACTGGGACGGAGGTTCAACTCCAGCAGTGGGGCTGGGCCTCCTACTCCCACCACCTGAGAGCAGTGATGCCAAAAAAAAAAAAAAAAAATCCCAGCCCAATCCAATTCAAGTCCATAAGTCTGATACTAGTCCATAAGTTCCTCTTCAGACTCACAAAGTCACATGCAATGATAACAATGCAGGACCATCACCAGTCAGTGGGTGAAAAGTCTTGTGGAGGCAAGGGTGATGGACATATCTCCAGGAATCACACAGGCCTCAGTGTGGCTCGTCAATAGGAAGGTGAAGGCAGAGAGAGGGGGGAGTTTCCCAGGACTCGCCTTATGTTATGACAGGTTAGAATCAACCCCTATATTTTTTTTTCTTTTTTTCCTTGCATCACTGTCCTGGTGGGAGTAGGAAGCCCAGCCTTGCTCATGGAGAGCTGCTGCTGGATTTGAACCAGCAAAACTGCAGCCCTGCACACAACCACTGTGCCAGTGGGAGTGGCCTAGCACAAGCAAAAAGGAATCAGGAGATCAAGAAAAATAGACCATAGCAATCAGTTTGTTTGTTTATTTTAATGCTCAAGACATCTTGATTGTTGACTTTTAAGGGGCCAAAGAATGATGTCTGCATATTATGAGAGTGTTCAGGAAAAGTATGCAGAAGTTTTAACAGAAAATGCCCAGTAAGGGTCATTGGACCAGAGTCCTTTTCCTCTATAACAATCCCTCCATTCATTCCTCTCTCACCAAAGATGAGCAATTTTGTGAACATTTGATGGGAAATCATAAGCACCCACCTTGTTGTTCTGATTTGCTGCTTGAACTTCTTTTTGTTTCTTAATCTGAAAAAGAAATATACTGACAGAGCACCAATTTTTTTTCAGTTGATAGTTTTTTTTTTTAATTGCATGCCACCTAAATTCACAAAACCCTTTTTTAGGGATGAACTAGATGGCTTGCATTATTTCTTACAAACCATATTTAACTTGATAGAGTTTATGTTGAGGACCAATGTCTTTTTAAAAGAAAACTTATTCTAGTTCCACTTTTAATCAAATATTTTGAACTCTCCTTGCACTGAGCTGTATGGGAAGTTCTTCATATTTATGAACCAGAGATAAATTCCACAAGGCACAAAATAGAGACTCTACCTCCGCCAAATAAGCATAAATCAAACCCCAATGTGTTATAAATTTTGTTATTGTGTGCCACAGAGTAGATTGTTGCTTTTAAGAATATTAAGAAAAAGTCAGACTTCTACTCCTTGTGTGTCAGTTTGTTGCACTGTGTTGGCCCATGTGTTGCTGTGATGCTGGAAGCTTTGTCGCTGATATTGCAAATGCTAGTCAAGTCACCTAACATGAACAGGTTTCTGAGAAGCTTCCACACTAAGATCAGATGACCAAAAAGGATCTGGTTCCCCACTTTGAAGGAAGGAGCCACTGAAAACCTTACAGAGAGCTTCAAAACACTCTCCCATACTGAAGGTCTGATTAATGGATGCAGAACATTGCCCCAGACAGTGCCAGAGGATGGGCCCCTCTGATTGGAAGGCGCGCAAAATGTAACTGAGGGGAAGATGAGTTCGATGAGTGGATGGGACCATGGTGACATGAGTAAGTAAAGCTTGTAAGAATGGAGCCTCCGTGATCTTCATTTGCTGAGGTGACATGACTGAAGGTAACAGAAAAGAGCTGAAAAAGCTGCTAATGATTGGAACTTGAAATGTGAAAAGTATTAATCTAGATAAGTTGGGAGAATAACACAATCAAGTAAGACTTCAGGGGGGTCAAAATGATAGAGCTTTCTTTTGTAAACTTCCTGTCAAGTAGGGGGTACATTTTAACTCCAAAGGATCACAGTAAAGAACATCAAATATTTTGTTTTATTTTTTGTTTCTTTTTGTGTGTGTGGCATCACTGCCCTGGTGGAAGTAGGAAGCCCAGCCTTGCTCCTAGAGAGCTCCTAGAGAGCTGCTGCTGGATTTGAACCATAAGCCCTGTGGGCCACAGTCCTGCACACAACCCCCACGCCACCAGGGCTCAGCTGAATATCAAATATTTTAAATGCTTTACTTACCCCATAAGTATCTCCTACAGTAAAAAACAAACAAACAAACAGAAAACAGAGATGAATAAACTGACCAGAGGAAAGAAAAACTATTAAAAGATATGCAAATGTTTCAATGCCAGTTCAATGTTCTCTTCTTGGTTCTTTTGCCACTGAGTCAAATCCAACTCAAAGAGTCCCACCGTGAGAAAAGAGGACACCACATAGTGTTCACTAAGCTGTAATCTTTGTTGAAATAGATCGCCAGTTCTTTTCTCCATTCGAAAGTCCTGAGTTGGTTTCAACTGCCACACCTTCAGTTGGCAGCCAAGCTCTTACCCCTTAATGCCACGCCCCCAAGGACTCCTTTCTTCTTATAATAACCCCCTCCAAGCATCTCTGAAGAAAATGTGTTTTTTTTGTTGTTGTTGTTGTTCTTAGAAATTGTATGTCTCCCTCAGAAGGTAATTTTGGCAGAAGAGGATTTGAGAAAGACTCAGAATGATGGTCAGAGTGTTAGAGCAGGTATCAGGAACCTCGGTTATAGCCTGACTCTGGCGATGCCTCTGAGTCACAGTAGGAGCCCAGAAATCTCATACTTCCTTCTCTGTAATTACTCTATGCTATGTATATAGGCAGATTTACAGAGACATTGCAGGTCCATTTCCAGACCATGAAATAAAGCAAGTATCATAAGGAATTCCACACATATTTCGGTTTTAAGTTGTTGGCAAAGAATACTGAATGTTCCATGACTGACAAAGAACAAAAAGACCTGTTTGGAGATGGAAACTAAACTACCATATGACCCTGCAATCCCCCTACTGGGCATATACCCAGAAGAGGCTAGCAACAAACCACGACCAGACATCAGTGTTCCAGTGTTCATCGCAGCACAGTTCACAATTGCAAGGAGTTGGAAGCAGCCCAAATTTCCATCAACTGATGACTGGATTAAAAAGCTGTGGTACATACACACAATGGAGTACCATGCATCGCTGAAAAGCAGTGACGAACACATGAAGCATGTCACTGCATGGGAAGAACTGGAGGAAATTATGCTCAGTGAAGTTAGCCAAGTGCAAAAGGATACGTACAACATGAGTCTGCTGAGGTAAGCGTAATTTTTAAAAAATGCAAAAGGGGTATCTTGGATTGCTACTGTATTGAGAAATGCCTGGGGAGAGGTCCAGGTAGTTTGGCAGGGGCCAGACCAAATTCAGGGCTACATATGGTAGCCAATTGGAATGGAGAGATGAGGGTGGGCCATGGAGCAAATGGTGATGTGTACAGAGGGAATGGAGTACTAAGCCTCCCAAGGGGAGTGTATTGTTTATATCTCCACAGCAAAAGAAGGACCAAACTTAAATCTGGTGATCCTGGATGTGAATTCAGTGTGGCAGTATGAGTGGGGAACCAACGAAGGAGTTTGAACACACAACCCCAATCCCAACTACAGGGGAAGCCACCTCTCCACCAGGGGAGTTTGCCTTGGAGGTCAGCACTTGAAGCTGCAGCATGGTGAGTGAGAGATGCCTGACCAGAACACATGAGAACAAATGAAGAGGGAGGGAGAGAGAATGGAGTGCATCCTGGTCCACCAATCCTTCAGGACTATATTCCCACTCAGAACAGCTGATGCACAAAGAGGATCATATGGCCAGCCCCACTATGAAATACAGCTACCATCGCTGACCCAAGGCCTCTCGGGGTCAACAATGAAGAAGCAGGTTGAGGATTATACCCTGTCTGACACAACCACACCAGGGAAAAACACTAAGGATGTGCAACAGAGCGTGGAGCTCCAGATGGAATGACTCCGATAAACATTGGGACCAGGGAGTGGCAACCCATCTGACTCAACCAGGGGATACCCCTGGAGGTCAATGAACAGACCTTGAATTATTTACAGGTTTTTATATTGTTATTTTTTTACATACATACCTACAGATATATATATATATATATATATATATGACATTGGGCTTTTTGTTTTGTTTTGTTGTCATTACTTTTTCTTTGGTTCATTTTAGGAAGCCTTTTTGGGTACATATTGTTACCTTTGCAGGTCTATCTAAATAAGACAGGCTGGATGAACAGTCTGGAGGTGAAAACGATGGGACTGATGGTTCCAGGGTGCGGGCAATGGGAGAAAGGGAGAAGGGGAAAGGAGATGGTTTGATCAGCCATGGGATAAGGATATATCAATTGATTCAAAATTAGAGACAAGGTGCATTAGAGAAGTCCAGTAGGGATTGATCAAGGGTAATTTAACAGAGAGAAAATACTGAAACCCAATGCAAGCTGAGTGTGATAATGGAACAAGAGGAAAGTAAAAGGAAATAGAAGAAAGTACTGGGGGTAAAGAGCATTTATAGAGATTTAAATACAGGCATGTACATAGCTGCATATGTTCATATGTGACAATGGAGGAAATAGATCAACAAACATACATATAAGCTTAGTAGTAGAATAGCATATGGGCATTGGACCTCCACTCAAGTACTTCCTAAATGCAAGAACACTTTGTTCTATTAAATTGGCATTCCATGATGCTCACCTTCCCTACCAGGTCACTGAAAACAAATGTGTGCATAAGCAATGGTGGTGAAGAAAGCTGATGGTGCCCTGCTATCAAAAGATGTAGCCTTGGGGGCCTTAAAGGCTTGAGTAAGCAAGCGGCCATCCAGCTCAGAAGCAACAAAGCCCACATGGAAGAAGCACACCAGCCTGTGTGACCACAAGGTGTTGAAGTGATCCGGTGTTAGGCATCAAGAAACTAAAATTATATCATTATAATAGGGGGGAGTACAGATTGGTGACCCAAAGCCCATCAATAGGTGGAGTGACATCCTTTTACAGAGGTGTTGCAGGCAGAAGATGAGCCAGTTAAAGTACAGTGCAGTGACAATGAAATATGCATCTTTCCTCCAGTTCTCAAGTGCGTCCTCCCACCCACTATCATGCTTCCTGTTCTACCAGACAAGTCCGGCTAGAACAGGGGATGTACACTGGAGTCAGAAACATGGGGAATTTAGGATAAATATTCCCTCAGGATGAGTGATGGGAGTGGTGATACTGGAAGGGTGGAGGGATGGCGGAGAAGAAAGGGGGAACAAATTTCAGGGATCTACATATAACATCCTCTCTGGAGTATAGCCATCAGGATGAGTGAAGGGACACATTGGACAGTGTACAATATGAAATAACAATTTGTAAATTATTAAAGGTTCATGGGGGGAAGGAAAATAAGGGGAGATGAAACTGTGGGCCTAAGTGGAGGGAGGATGTTTTAAGTGATGATAACAAGTGTGCAAATAAGGTCTGCATACAACTGATGTATGTATGGATCGTCAGGGGGGTGTATGAGTACCCAATAAAATGATTCATTTTAAAAAAGGGGGAGGGAGGGGAAAGAGGAGCATTTTTTTTTTGGAGGAGCTTCTACCAAAGGCTCAAGTGGAAAATGTTTGGAAATGCATATGGCAACATGTGTGCAAATGTGCTTGATACAGATGATGTATTGAATGTTATAATAGCTATAAGAGCCCCCAATAAAATTATTTAAATTTAGGGGGTAAAAAAGAACTTTGGTGGAACCAAGGGCTCAATAGGAAAAAAAATACTCTGGAAATGATGATGGCAACATATGTACAAATATGCTTGATACAATTGATGTATGGATTGTTGTAAGGACCCCAATAAAGTGACTTTTTTTTAAAAAAAGATATGTTTCTGGGAAGAAATACTGGCAGAGTGCTTCTTAGAGACAAGAATGGCAAGACTTCCTCTAATGTACTTTGGACATGTTTTCTGAAGCGACCAGTCCCTGGAAAAGGACATCGTGCTTTTGAAAGTGGAGGGGCAGGGCAAAGGAGGCAGACCCTGAATGACATAGGCTCACACCATGGCTGCTGGGCTCCACTGTGGTAGACAAAGGAAAATGGGAAAAGTTTACAGGGATTGCTATCAACAACATAAGAATATTTAAGATTGCTTGAATTTAGTACTGTTTCAACAGCAGAACAATGCATACAAGAGGAGCCCAGATGATTGCCAGGGCTATGATTTGAGTTTCTATTCTTAAGGACAGTGGTTTGAAACCACCAGTTGTTCAGCAAGAAAAAGAAGAGGCTTTATACTTCCATAAAAAATTATAATCTCAGAGTAGATGAAATGAGCATTCATCTACTCTGGGTCAGGAAACAGTTAAACTTGGAAGAATTTATATAGGCTCTCGCTCTTTCTTTTATCCTTTTGCTTTTGGTGTTTGTCTATATAAGATAGGCAGGATAAGCAATCCTCAAGAGAAAGCAATAAGACTGACGGTTTGGCGGGCAGGGGGGGTGGGCAAAGGAGAAGAGGAGACAGGGGGAGGGGAGCAGTAAACCAATAATCACAGAGCCAGGAGAATAGCAAGGGATCTAAAGTTGACAGAGAATAAGGCATAGTGTCCCTTACCCTATGTGTACAATTCAAATATATTCTAGAAGAGTTACTGAGAGAGGAATGAAGGATAAACAGAATAGTGGGGCAGGAGGCATGGAAAAAGAAACAGGGAAAAACAAGAAGGTAAAAAGTACATATATGTATAAACATGCATATATAAATTTACAAAGATAAGTGTTTATATATAAATATAGTATATTTATATGCACACTAAATAAGGAAGCAGATAGACTTTGAGCCCTTATCTAAAATCCAACCTTGGTACAAGAACAGTTCTATTAATGTGACAATATATGAAACTCACCTTCCTGACATAGTCGCTGAAGACAAAATGGGTGCATAGGCAAATGTGGTGATAGAAACTGCTGGTGCCCAAGTATTAGAAGATATTGCATCTGGGATCTTAAAGGCTTGAAGCTAAGCTAGCAGTCAGGTAGCAGGGAGTCAACACAGTCCAAATGGAAGAACATCGCACATCCGTGCGATCATGATGTGTTTATGAAAATAGGTACCAGAAGATCAAAAACAAGCAGTCAAATCAATGTGAAGGGATGTAGACAAAGTGGAGATCCAAAACTCTCCTGTAAGATAATTGGACAGTCCCTCACAGAAGGGCCACACAGAAAGGAGGATATATCCACGGTGCAGTGTGGCACTGAGGAAACAAATAACTATCCTCTAGTGCTTTAACATTTCCCTCTCTCCCTTACTGTTATGATCTTAATTTTATCCTACTAATATTGTTAGACCTGTGTATGTTCATTTGTTTAATTAAGATCTTTCAATGCATGAAATCCAAGATAGATAAACCCTTCAGAAATAGTAATTAGAGCAATGATTCCCTAGGGTTCAGGAAGAAAGGGGGAGGCAGGAATTGATAACAGTGATAACTATAGAACCCCACTCAAGGGGAACAAATACCAGAGTGATAGATGAACAAATTCATTGAATGGTATAAGATATAGCAAAATAATAATAACAAGGGTTCCTGGAGGGTAGAGTGGGGATGGGAGGGGATAGAAGGGAGCTGATATCAAAGAATTCAGACTAAAAAGAAAATGTTTTGAAACTGATGGCAGCAGCAATTGTATAATTATGCTTGAACTAATTGAATTATGGATTGTTATATGTAGGAGCTCCCAACAAAATGATTCAAAAATAAATTTAAAAGAATTATACCCTCAAACACCCACAGGGGCAGTTCTGCCCTGAACTATTGGGTCATATAAGTGGTAATCCACATGATGACTCTGGATTTGAGATTTTGAGTGAATATAAAAGCTAGGTTTATATGCATGGGCTTGCATTTGTAGTAGATCCGATCCCATGGGCCTCTCATGGTGTCCCATGCCAAAGCAAACTGTAACCCCGAACCCCGAACCATTGCCTGACTTTACTCCGTGGGCTTCAGGCACTGAAGTGGGTTGCACAGTGACCAAAAAAAAAAAAAAACTAGGTTTGCACCATGGTCTATAAAGTATACAAAGGCACTAAGAAAAAGTTGGAAATATTGTGAGAATTACAAAAATGTAACACAGAGACATGTCATATGCACATATTGGGAACCTGGTGTTGATAAACTTGCTCAATCCACAAATTTTTTATTTGTAAAGAAACCACAGAATCTGTGCAAGGCAGTAAATCCATACACAATAAGACAAAATATGCTTGACATGTAAATGTGCTGTTTTGCTTTTGTCAATTTACTTATGCTCATTCTTCTGAATCTGAGGCAGTTTCCCCAAATGTTGCTTCTGAAACTATGGCCATAGTCAAATCTTAACCAGTTGTTTTTATTGTAAATTGTTATACTATTTGAAATTCTCCCATGAAATTGTAATGGTCTAGACCAGTGATTTTTAACCATGTTCTGAGCGCAACAGACCTCTTACATAAGAGACTGATGTACAAAAAAAATGAATGAAAAGCATCCTTGTGGAAGGCAAGAGAGGGTAGGGGCATGTGATGATAGCTGGGAAGAGGAGAGCTCTGTCCTCTCAGTCCTCCTCTGTGCTTCTGTGGAGGCCCCTAAGGACTGTCTGCCACCGAAGCCCTAATCTGTGTGACGCTGACTGTTCTGCAACTTATCACAAACGACCACATAGGGCTATACATCTGGAAACAATGGATGAGGAATTCAAGTCAACTCAAAAGAAGAACCTTCATTTCCATAGTGGGAAAGCCTAGCATCATTTGTCCTTCACTTGGTGTGAGTTAATCACAAACAAGAATGCCAATGCCCGCACTGAAAGGGAGGGAGGTCTTTCTATTCAAAACTCATTGCCATCAAGTCGATTCCAATGCATAGTCACCCAATAGGACTAGATGGAACCACCCCTTTGGGTTCCTGATACTTTATATCTGATCTTAAATCATGGACCTTAGAGTACCCTACTACACCACCAAGGATTCCTGTGAAAGTCCTATACTTGGAGATGTTGGACAATGTAAGACATAACAAAATAATAATAATAATAATTTATAAATTACCAAGACTTCGTGGGAAGATGGGGAGGGAGGGGGGAAATGAGGAGCTGATGTCAAGGGCTCAAGTAGAAAGCAAAGGTTTTGAGAATGATGATGGCAACAAATGTACAAATGTGCCTGACACAACAGATGTGTGTATGGATTGTGATAAGAATTCTACAAGCCCCCCAATAAAATGATGTTTTAAAAAAGAAAGAGAAAAAGTCCTTCTACTGCTGTACTATAAAGTGCTTTTCCAGAAGACCATCCCCGAAAATGATCATGCAATTATTTTCAGAGCATCCTGGAAATAAAAATATAAAACCAAAATATATTTAAATTTCAGACCCAAGCAAAATATGCCTTTTACACAAGAACAAGTTCCAGTCTTTGCATCACATCTTTGAAAAATCACTTTACTTTGGAAGTGAAGAATGAGTTTATAACACAGCTTTCAACGATAGTTTGTAACACAGCCTTCATCTGTTTCCTGGAGGGATCCAACGTATCGGAGCAAGAGGGATGACATCCCCTCTCGTCAAAGCTCTCCACACACAAACTCCCACCTCAGGCCTTTCTATTTGCCAAAGTCTATTTGTAGGAGGCTTGTTTGGTATGGATTCTTTGGGTGGGGGAAATGTGCAGAACACTTGATGGCCAGCCCCCCAAATCAGTGGTTGTAGTACACCCTGAAGCATCTTGGGGAAATCATGGTGAGCTAGTTCTGAAAAAGCATTCAACTCTAAGGTATACAATCCCACTGTCACGCACATGGATCACCATGAGTTGGTATCAATTCCAGGGCAACTGACTTTGTTCAGAGTGGGACTCAGCCAAGGGTTATCTAAACGCTGGAATCTAGGACAGTAAGGCCCTTGGATTTCTCAGTGCCGCAAGGAGAGAAAGACTGCAGGCCAGGCGTTTTCAGATCAGCTCGCTAAAGAAACCTTTCTCTCAACCAGTCTTATGGAGTCCTTGCTCCACACATTGTTCTACATCGAAGAACTACAGCAATGAAAAAAAGTCGCAAGTCCCTGTCTCTGGGAAAAAGGGGGGAATGAATATAATAAATAAATCATAGGTGATGCACACGATGTGAAGGAAAAGGATGAAGCAGTGGGAATAAAGCGGGGAAGGGGAGCATAATTCCAATGAAACAAAAGGCACATTTTACTTGTAAGGGAAGGGGGAGAAAATGAGGATGGGTGAAAAAGAACGTTGTGCCCAGCAAACAGCAAGAACAAAAGTCTGAGAAAGCTCCACTCTGCAAAGGAGCAGAAGGCCAGCCTTGCGAGAGTGAGTGAGAGTAGGCCTCCCGCTCTGTTTTGTTATCCATGTGCTCACTGGAGAATTTACACAACAAAGAGTTTTGATCTGATTTAGTGTTTGACAATATCACTTGACTCAGGAAGAAAGAAACACAGTGGGAACGAGTGATGACCAGAGAGATTAGAATCCTCTTTTTTTATTATTAAAAATCATTTTACTGGGGGCTAGTACATCATTTTTCACAATACATAAATACATACACTGTGCCAAGCACCTTCACATCTTTGCTGCCCTCATCATTCTCCAAATATCCGCTTTCCCACTTTAACCCTTGATAGTAGCTTCCCATCCTTTTCCCTCTGTCCTTGTTCCCCCTCCCCCACCAACCCTCAATACTTTATAAATTATTATTGTTTTGTCATATCTTATTCTGCCTGACATCTCCCCCCACTGGCTCCCCTGATGTCTGTCCTCCAGTTGGTTCTGTCTCTCTACCCCAACTTCTCTCCACCCATCTGGTAACTTCAGTCTCACCACTGGCCTTGAGGGGCTTATCTGTCCTGGATTCCCCATATCTCCAGCTCCCATCTCTACCAGTGTACCTTCTCCAGTCTAACTGGATTTGTAAGGTAGAGTTGGGACCATGATAGTTGGAGGGAGAAAGCCTTCAGGAACTAGAGGAAAGCATGTTTCCACGCTCCCTCACTGCACCTTGACTGGCCTGTCTCCTACCCTGTAGGGTAAAGTGACCGGATATCCCTCTTTTTAACAATTTAACAATGCCCTGTGGCATTTTAAAATTAAAATAAATATATTGCAATACAATTTTTGCATTCTATGAACATTTTTGTTGCTCCATATACACCAAATTTTTAATCAAGGACCCACCCTCCTCCTGATAAATGGTGTCCCACTTAAAACCTGGTCACTTTACTGTAAGGGGGTGACAAATTGCCCACAAGTGGGCCTTGGGTCCCCACGCTACTCTCTCCTTCATGCGTAATGATGTGATTCTTGTTCTTTGATGCTTGATACCTGCTCCCTTCAAAGGGAACAGGAATCCTCTTGTTATTGGCCAGGAAGAAAGTGAAGTTGTCTGGGGACTGGTGGTGACAGTGGAGACGACAACTAATAAAGAGAGTGGCACCACTTCTCTGGGATATTGAACCACAGATTCTGTGGGAGGGTTGGAAACGAGAGGTAAGGGAAAACGGGAGCGCCAAGAATGGCAATGTGGTCTGGGCTTCAGTGACCAGGTGTATGGGGTGGATGGAAAGAAGAGGAGAAGTTGGCGTCATATGAGGATGATCAGGTGAAGCGCTGGCTAGTGGTATACGGGTTTCAGCTGGGAGATCCTCACTTCTTAAGACCTGCTCTTGAACCTGAAATTCTGTAGCCAAAGAAGAAACAAGATTTACGCAAGATCTGTTTTTATCACGGTTTGAAGGATTTCATCAGTATCCTGTTTTTGCCTCTTTTGTCCTCATTCCCTATCTTCACCCATATTCTTTTTTCTTTTGATTATTAAAAGGCGTGTTTGTTTCATTCCTTAGTACATTCGTTAAAGACAAAACTATTAGTTAGTACTCTATGTACTATAAACAAGGGTTGGCCTACCGATATAAACAAAGCTCAATAAATTAAAATAGATGCTTTATAATGTCACACATTGGAAACAGCTGCATAAAATTGGAAGTTGTATAAACTTTAAAATTTATCAAAGACTTATTACAGTTTCTAATTGAGTCCATATTTGTGCTAGAATCCCTGTCATCAATGCATTGTTTTTCTTGGTACATATTGTGTAGAGAAACATTTCTGGTGCCATTCTAGGTCTGATTATTTCCAAATGAGACTAGACAGGGTACCAAGCCCCAAACCTACAGCCATTGATTCTGACGCATCCCGACTCAAAGGAAAGGATAACTGCCCCAAGACTAGGTGGATGCAGACTGGTTTATCTTTCGATCCTCCCAGCACTGAAGCTATTGCACCACTAGGCTCTTTATATAGGATACCAAATGCTTTATTCCCAAGCATTCCTTTGCTATTGCCATTCATGCCTGTATCAAGTTCTCCATATAACTTATCATTTATTTTCCAATAAAGTCAGTGCTTCAGTATGTTAAATTATATGCCACTGGTTAGACTATGATATTATTGGACATTAGGTTTTTTATCTTATTGGGTTTTCAATTACTAGAAAAACCAAGTGTTCTCTGCAGGTTACTTATATTATTACTTAAGAAGTTGATAATTCTGCCTCTAAAGTGGACTGGGAATAGATATATTTATCTTAGCTATTTGAATGCATTCTGAGCTTAGTACCTAATTTCAAGCCCTAATTTAATAACAATTAGTTTTTATGATTTGGCCCTGTTGTATACCTGTCCCCATGAAGTGATCACGGAAATATGGATGCCATAATCAAATGTGCTGAAGAAAGCATATCGTGCCTGGCAATCAGAAAGAAAAAGTGCCTGGAGTTTTAAAGGTTTGGCTTAAAACAAGCAGTCATGTCAGAATCATGCCAACTATGCCTGCACTGAAGGACCATACTAAGCCGTGTGATCCAAGGATTGTATATAATAAAATCTGAGGTGGAGCAGACAATCGGATGAAAGCTTGAATTCTCAGCACCAGTTTGCAGAGGGTTATGAATGATAGTAATTACTCAAAATGTATTTGCAGGGTCCTCACTTGGATTAAGGGTCCAGACTGTCGACCAAAGATATGAATAGATTTGTCCCCAGATATTGTGTGTTGGAAAATGCATTACTGCACATAATAGTTAGCTTAAAATTTAATATCTTTCCATTGGTTTTACTTTTTGACTCTTTTTAAATATTTTCCTAGCTTTTTTGTTCTTTTTCTTATTTATTTGGTATGGTAGTATATCTGTTGTGGTACTTAGATTTCATGTCAACTTGAATTTGTATGAAATTGTAGGAGTGGAGTCCAAACTGTCAATAAGTTGGTAGCCTGGTGACACTTCCATGGTGTAGCTTTGATATAAGGGAGAGATGAACAGAGACAATTCTCTTTGCCCCTTCATCTTCCTGCGGGAACCTGCCTGCCTCGTGAGGGAGCCCAAAAAAGAGCTAGTGTACGCTGCCCAAACTTGAGAGTTGTCAGTACCCTGCCATGCTTCCACTGACTTTGGATCCACACAACTCTGTCCCCACTGGCCTGCGATCCCCCTGCATCCGACTTCACCACCCTGGGTCATCAGCCACAGTCCGGGAGTCTGAAGAGGGGTCTGATTAGCACCGACCCAGGAACTTGAGTTGGACTAGGCTGGGACACTTTCTTGATATTAATTACTTCATGATTTAAAGTCCCTATTTATGCCCCTACTTATATATGAAGGTCGCTGATTTTGTTTCTCTAGACAACCCAGCCTAATACAGCTGTATTTTGTTTTATTGTTGTTGTTGGGCTTATGGGGATGAGGGGTAGGGTGGGTATGATGGTCTTTAAATGAAATCTGGGATAGCTATATCTCTACAGACAGTAACTCGATTAATAGCTCCTTAGGGTTATGACAGGAGAGATGGAGGGGATATAATAGTTGCATAATTTTATGTCAACTTAAAGTTATGTAAAAGTGTCGGGGTGAAGTTTAGCCTGTCAATCAGGTCACAGCCTGATGGTGCCTCCTTATGAGCATGACCGTCTCATAAGGAACCCCCTCTCTCTCTGCCTTCACCTTCCTGCTGGCCGACCGAGATTGCTACCAGAGCTACAGCCATTGGATCCACCTGACTTCTCACCCACCGGCCTGTGATCTTCCTGCATTCTGCGTCATGGCATGTGACTGTGTGAGTCTGAAGAGGGACTTATGGATTGTATTGGACTCATAGACTTGAGTTGGACTGGGCTGGGATATTTTCTCATATATATAATTACTTCTTGATATAAAGCTCTTTCTTCTTTTAATCATTTTATTGGGGGATCATACAACTCTTATCCATCCATCATACAATCCATCCATCTATCCATTGTATGCAAAACATGTTTGTATGTTTGTTGCCATCATCATTCTCAAAATATTTGCTTTCTACTTAAGACCTTGGCATCAGCTCCTCATTTCCCTCCCTCCCTGCACCCCCTCCCTCATGAACCCTTGATAATTTATAAATTATTATTCTCTTCTCATATCCCACACTGTCCTAGGTCTCCCTTCACCCACTTCCCTGTTGTCCCTACCTCAGGGAGGAGGTTATATGTAGATTCTTGCTACTCCACCTTCCCTCCACTCTCCCAGTATCGCCACTCTCACCACTGGTCCTGAAGGAATCATCTGCCCTGGATTCCCCGTGTTTTCAGTTCCTATCTGTACCAAGGAACATCCTCTGTTCTACCCAGATTTTTAAGGCAGAATTGGGACCATGTTAGTGGGGGATAGGGAAGAAGCATTTAAGGACTAGAGGAAAGTTGCATATATCATCATTTCTATACTGTACCCTAAATGGCTGATCTCCTCCCCGTGACCCTTTTGTAAGGGGATGTTGATAAAACTCTTTCTTACACAAGTATGAGTTTCAATGGATTTGTTTCTCTAGTCAACCCAGCCTACCACAAAGGAAATGGGGAGATAATAAAAATTGATAAAAGAATGAAGAAAATTTTCTAAAATTGTTTGTGGTGATGATTGAACAATTCTTTAATTTAAATCATTGCATTGGATCATTCGTGAAGTTTATGTCAGTAAAAGAATTTTAAAAATTGAAGTATTTCACACCAGTTCTGATGGAGCATATACCCTCTTATAACTTCTGTTTGTTTCATCTGAGGCAGCATCACACAGAGGACTCAGTCACCAGGATTCCTCTCAACATGTCTTAGACTGCAGCCATGCACCTGGTGCTTCCTTCATCCACAATGCTCAGCAAAACAAATACCCATGGGCCTTGCACTCCCTGAACTTTTAACCACTGTAATGAAGATCTACGGAATCAGTGAGACCTCAGACAGATTCATAACTGAGCTAGAATCTCTGTACCTTTTCAATAAAAACATGCAAATTTACCTTAGAGGAAAGTAAACAAACAAGTAGATGTACTATATCTAGGCTAGTTTTTATTTTAATTTTATCAAAAACATACTTATCATAGACCTAATAAAGACCAGAAACACCAGCAATAAGAATCATGAAGGAGACCAAATAGATCCACTGCCTACTGTCTCTCAGTCAGATCCAAGATCTCAGGAACTTTGTATCTAAGCCACAAGATGAACCAAACATTTTTGACTCACTCCTAAACACTTTTTTCAACCTTATTATTTAATAAGAGATAACAAAGACCTAACTAAAGAGCTACCAAAAAAACAAACTGATTGTCAACATCATCAGAGTGACCCCCTGTGGGTGTCTGAGATTGTAACTTTTTTTGGGGAGCAATAGAAAACCCAATCTTTTTTTTTTTAATTCCAGCTCCCCATATTTCCCCTCCCCCCTCCTCCTCACCCATGGACCCCTAATAATTTACAAATTGTTATTACCTCTTTATATCGTACACTGTCAATGTGTCACCTCACTCACCCCTCCCCATTGTCTGCACCCCAAAAAGGGGGTCATATTTAGATCCCTGAAATTAGCTTCCCCTTTCTACTCCACCATCTCTACACACACACACACACACACACACACACACACACACACATACACTAGAGGAAAGGGGGAAAGAGACTTGATGTTGGGGGCTCAAGTAGAAAATGTTTGGAAATGAATGTGGCAACATGTGTACAAATATGCTTAATACAAATGACTTATTGAATGCTATAAGAGCTGTAAGAGCCCCCAATAAAGCCTATATTAAAAAAAAGAAAGTCTAATTATTCTCCCTTGTGTTCTCAAACTGCCAACCTGAGAGTCTCAACCCAATGCAGAACCATGACACTACCAGGGCTCCTGGAAGGCTGTTTTCCCTGCTTGCAAGGCTGCTATTTAGTTAGAAGAGGTATTTAAAAGCTTTGTTGTAAATTTCCTGGTTCTGATGGAAGGGTTCCTTTCATTCCTTGATTAGTTTGAGATAGATTTTAGAAGCAAACTTTGCTGGTCTCTTAAACTGAAATTATGCAAGAGAATTAAACTCGAATGCCCATGAAGCTCGATTAACTCCTCATTTATTTAGCCAGAAGAGTATTCTTAGAGCACTGGAGAAAACCGCTCTTTGAGTCCTTTCAGTAAGCCTTGCTTCTTGAACATACACTTCCTGTGGAGCTGAGAGAGGACAATACCACTTTCACCCAGTGGAGGGGGAAGCTAAATTGGTAAGGGCACAAACCCTAGAAAAACAATAAAAATTAACCAGAAGCCAAAGGGTCTCGAGAGAACTGAGGAAGCAAAGAGAAAAGTTTGACTCACTAAGAGTGAACACTCTAAGGAAACAGAGCTTTGCAGAAGCCACGGCCAAGGAAACGTCAGGGAGTCTAAAATTAAATACAGTGCAGGGAAAACCAAAACAACTGCTCTCATTCAAAGAAGGAGACGGACTATAAAGGTTTTGAAAATATTATGGTTCCCTGTATTTCTCAGGGGTCTCCAAAATCTTCAAGGTAAACTGCTTCCTCCTCACATACCCTACAGACAACATTTAATCACTCAAAGGGAACAGGGAAGGCCACAAACAGACATCTATATGCATTATCTGGCAAGGCTGAGACATTACCAGCAAGAGGCAGGTTTCTGTTAGAAGCCATTTTAAAATTCCAAAACAGAACTTCAAAATCATTTACTGTAATTGCTCAGTGTCTCTTTCCCAGACAGGAAATTACCCAACTCAAGGACATAGAAATTCATCATGGCCTTGTTTGAAGCTGACAAAAGAAATTGTAATTGAGTTCCAGGGACTCATTAATACATCTTAAATAAATGTAAAATTGCCTACTTCTATGTAAGTCAACTACATAGATTGAGTATGCAATAATTCATGATATAGATCCATCTTATCAATAAATATGTATCACAAATGAACTTTAACGAAATGATGTTGAAATGAGACTTACAATGCACTATTGCAAACTGCACCAACAGATCCATGCTAACACTTGAAGAACTGTCTTGAGAGAGAGAGAGAGAGAGAGAGATTGTGATAGGGAATTGGGTAAAAAGGAAAAGCAAAAACTTTCCTCTTGTCATTTAATATTGTGTAGAAAGAACATCTACCAAAGCCAAACTCCCTGCCATTCAAGTCAGTTCCAGTCACAATGACCCTGTAGGTAGGCTAGAACCGCCCATGTAGGAATTGCTGACACGGTGACTTTATTCACTCTTTATTAGAGTGAAAAGTTTCATCTTTCTCCCGAGTAGCTGCTGGTGATTTCAAACTGCTAAGCTTGAGTGGAGTAAACACTGTGCTACCAGGAAAGCACATAGAGGAGCCTATCAAGTGGAGAAAATATAGATCTATGATTTCCCAAACCAGGATGGAAAATGACAGGCTCCCCTTTCCTCCTTTTCTTTCCATTCTATCAGCACAGCCTGAAGGAGTGGCTGGGAGAAGTCGCTCCAGGTGTCAGGCATGGAAAGTGTTAATATTCAACTCTTTTGCTTACTTTTAGATGCAGTGACAAGTCAACATTGAAATAGGCAACTTTCCTCTAGTTCTTAAATGCTTCATCCCACCCATTATTATGATCCCCATTCTACATTACAAGTCCAGCTAGACCAGAGGACAGGAGCCAGAAACATGGGAAATTCAGGACAGACGATCCCTTCAGGACCAATGGTGAGAGTGGTGATACCTGGAGGGTGGAGGGAAGGTGGAGAAGAAAGGGGGAACCACTTGTAGGGATCTACATATAACCTCTTCCCTGAGGTGTGGACAACAAAGAAGTGGGTGAAAGGACACATTGGACAGTGTATGGAATGACAAAAATAATGATAATTTATAATGATAAATTATTCAGGGTTCGTGGGGAGAGAGGGGAAATATGGGGAGCTGATACTGGGGGCCTAAGTGAAAGGAGTATGTTTCAAGAATGATGATGGTAACAAATGTACAAATGTGGACTGTATACATTTGATGTATGAATTGATCATGATAAGAGTTGGATGAGCCCCCAATAAAAAGATTTTTTAAGTGAGCAGACTTCTAAAAAGACTTGTCTTGACACCAACAGTTGTTGAATTACACAGTGTCTCAAAATTCATAATTTATAGTAATGCATCTAATTATTTGCCATGACCACTCTCTACAAATTCTAAATCAGTGCATGCCAAATGATCTTAGAGAGGTGACTACAAATAAAATGAAAATATCACCTATGCCCTCCGTGGTCTATGCTTCAACCACCATATGATGATAATGCTCTATTACTTCCTCATATTTTCAAGGCCTAGGACACTAAGTGATTCAGTGAAAATTAGGATAGTCAATATACTTGTGCTTCCAATATACAAAAGGATTAACTCTGTGAGTCTTCCAAAAATCGGGGAAAATTAGCATCACTGCCCTTTTTAAGAAATTGGAAATGATAGCATCTAAGACTTTGGATTCAGCCAACATCCATTTGAAATCCAACTTCCTGATTTACTCATTTTATGACTGCACTCTCTTCAGCTTTCTCATCCATAGAAGAGGAGCATAATTCTCTGCATCAAGCATTGCTGGGGACTCTCATTAGTGTTGCCAGGTAATGTCAAGTTAGTCCCTCTCTTAGTGACCCTGTGTGCAACCAAGTGAAGCAACTCCAGATCCTGGGACACCCTCGCAGCTGTGGCTAAGTTTGAGCTTCTTGTTGTGACATGAGTCTTTCTCATTTGTGTTAAGCTTCCACCGTAAGAAAAATGGTATCCTTCTCCAGGGGCTTGGCCCTCTTGATAACATATCCAAAGTATATAAGACAGAGTCTCACCAACGTGGCTTCTAAATAGCATTCCAGATGTATTTCTTCCAAGACAGATTTGGTTGTTCTTCTGGCAGTCTGGTTTATGAGAGACCTTCACAAAAGTTTATGGGGAAATCCCTTTCATTCCATTTCCCACAATTTTTTAATATTCCTGATATTTAATATTTTTCCCCAACACATCATTTAGTGGTTTTTAGTCACCTTTATACATTGCTCAGCTTTCACATGCACATGAAGCCATTGAAACGACTGATTTATATAAAAGGCACATGTACCTTAGTCCTCGAAATGACATCTTCATTTCTTCATACTCTAGAGAGGCCTTTTGAAGCAGGTTTGCCCAAGGCAAGGTCTGTGATATACTGGCAGTGGCTTCCACGGACTGTAGATTCACATAAAACAGAAACCCTTGGCAATGTCAATCTTTTACTCTTTATCACCACGTTGTTTACTGGCTCCATTGTGAACTGTTTGTAATCTTTGTGGGGAGGTGTACTACACACAGTAAGTGGCTTATAAAGTGTTTTTCTCAGGGGATAGATAGCACATTGAAAGCAGAAAGAAGAAAAAGAAAAGTTGATTCCAGTTCTCCCAACCAGGTCTCCCTGCTGAGGCCTCGCTCTGTGAGCCCAAACCTCCACCCATGCCTGTTTCCTGCACACTCTGTATGGGTGCTCACAGCCCTGAGTGAAGGATGCAGGTAATTTTTATGCAGACATTAAGGACACTGAGGCTGAAAATTCCTAATACTTATTTGACATAATTGATGAACCACCTTGCCTTTTGGGTTTTTTTTGTTAGATGCTATCTAGTCAATCCTGAGTCATTACTACTCCATGCACAGCAGAATGAAAAACTACTAGGTCCTGTGCCATCCTCTCAATCAGGTTTATGTTGGAGCCGATTGTCGAAGCCATGGTGCCATTCCATCTGATTGAGAGCCTTCCTCTCTTTTTTTTTGAAGCCCCTCCTCTTTACTAACAACCATGTGTTCGCTGGAGACTGGTCTGTGAGGACAGACAACACGTCCAAGGTATGTGAGACACAGTCTCGACACCCTTGCTTTTGGCTTTACTTCTTGCAAGGCAGATTTATTTGTTCTTTTGGCAGCCCATGGTATTTTCAATCTTCGTCACCAGTTACCATCATTCAAATGCATCAATTCTGCTTCAGTCTTTCTTACTCCATGCCCAACTTTCACATGCATATGAGGGGGTTGAAAAGACCTTGGCTTGCCACAGGTGCACCTTAGTCCTCAAAATAACACCACCACTTATCAGTCACTTTATCGTACTGTGGTGGCTGTGTATTTGAAATACATTTCTGGTACTTCAAATGCCAGAGGAGAGTCACCCTAAGTGAACAGGTTTCAACAAAGAAAGAACAGGCTGTCCACTGCAGAATAAGTGGCCACTAAAAATCATATGAAAAGCATTGAAATCTTGGCTTTAAAATACTTATGATAGCTTACAAAGATTTTTAAACTATAAAGTCACTAGATCAAAGGGAAAAAGCAAAAGGAGGGAAGGCAAAAGGAAACAAAGAAACAAGCAAAGGCAAAATCCAGAAAAGATGAGCTCTGTTATTATATTTATGTGGTACACATTCTAAGTAAATGGAAGAGCTACTTGTGATGATAAATTAATATTCAATCAAAATGAAATCAAGACAGGAAATTTTGGACAAGTTTTTCTAGAGGACAGCAAATGGAATGAAAAACACCCCTCATGATATTCTCACAAAAGCTAGAATATATTTGACAGATTGTGTCTCAATATAGACATCCCACTAAGTCATAGAGACACATTTTATTATAAAATTAGAGATCCTATGTCAAGCCACAAAAAGCACTTTTTGAGAATTTGATAAGACCACTCGTTGGCTATGTGATGTGTTAACCAAAGAATTGCCTCCGTGGAACCATTTTTTAATGAAGCAGGATCCTGCAACAGATAGATGCCAACTCCTCCACCCTTGGCATGGATACCCTTCCAAGAGCGTGATCATGAAGGAAGGGGGACCTTTGAGTGGAATGAGGACATCTCTGCAGGGAGTGTCAGAGCATTCAAGAGCGCATCACATCAACTACAGAACCCTGAGGTATTTCACCTTGCCACTCCCCCATGCTCATTGTACTCTACTCCCTCTGTGGTGGTCACCTAATCTAGTATCAGTTTGAAGATTAAGAGTGTAGGGTAGAGTCTAGCCTATCAATCTGGAGACAGGCGATGAGAGCTCTGTGTGAACATGGCCTTCTCCTGAGAATTCTGGGAAATCAAGTATTCCTTCTTGGAGGCAGCAGGCACACACACACACTCTCTCTGCTCACTTCCTTGGAGCCTTTCTCTTGACAATGCCCCTGCCTAAGAGACTTGACTGACAAGACTGGCTCCCTACAAGACATCCCTCAGGAGAAGCCACATGGACCCACCCTGAAGCAGCCAGAAACCTGGGCCTAGGGAAGCCACGTGGAGACTCCTGCCAGTGCCGAGATGCTGATACCACCACAAGATCCAAAGGCTTGACATCATTCTGCCTTTGGCATCATTGATGTGTTTCGTGAGTCTGAAGAGGACTTTATAGATTAGTATCGGACTTATGACCTAGGGCTGGACTGGGATGGAAGGTTTTCTTAATGTACAATTACCCTTTGTATAAAACTCTCATATATATATATATATATATATATATATATATATATATATATATTCACACACACATATATACACATATATACATGTATATATTTATGAATTTGTTTCTCTAGTCTACCCAGACTAACACACACTCTGACCAAGTAACAATGAAGCTTCAAAAATGAATACAAGCAAAGCCCACAGACATCAAGTCAATTTTCACTCACGGCAACATGATACCACTTTGTAGGACAGAGTCAAATTCCTCCACAGGGTTTCCAAGAGTAGAAGTCTTTGAAGGAGCAGACAGCCTCATCTTTCTCCTAGAGAAGAAGATCCTGGGTTTGAAACACCAACCACGTGGTTAGTAGCATCCATTGCTTACCCCACCAAAGATATTTCTGAAAATGAATTTTAAAAACCAAAGTCACTGGCATCAAGTCCATTCTGGCTCATGGCAACCCTGTAAGTCAGGGCAGAAGTGCGCCTGTAGTTTCTGAGAGTGGAACTCTTCACAAATGAAGAAAGCACCCCCTCTTTCTCCCACAGAGCTGGCTAGAGGTTTCAAACTGCTCATGTTGCAGATGGTTGCCCAACAGGACACCACATTGCCACCAGGGCTCTTCTGAAGATGAAAAGTGCAATACATTGGGGACATCACCTGGTACACTACTGCCAGTATGGAAAGGAAGATAAAAAGGAAGAGGAAAAGGGAAGTCATCCTTGGAACAGATTCTGAAATACTAGTCCTCAGACCAAGTAATTGAAAAGTCAGAGAGATTTCTGTAGATATAGCTCATAGAAGGGTAATAATTTTAGAGCTCCCTGATCTATATCAAGCACTTTAAGCAAAGTGTGTTAGTCTGGGTAGACTAGAGAAACAAATCCATAGACATGCATATGTGTATAAGAAAGAGACTTATATACAAAAGGAACTATATATTAGGAAAACGTCTCAACCCAGTTCAGTCCAAGGCCGAAAGTCCAACATTAGCCCATATGTCCAGCAGCAATCTCCAGACTCATGAAACATATTTAATGATGCTGAATGCAGGAAGATCATAGGTCAGTGGGTGCGAAGTCAGTGGTGGTAAAAGCATCTCAGGGCTGCCAGGATCTCTCTGTGGCTTCTCCAGCTTCAGAGAACTGGTTGCATCCATGTGCCTTGTCCAGCTCAGGGCATTAGGGTAGCTTCATGCGTCTTCTCCTCAGGGATGTCTCATAGAGAGTCAGCCTTGTCAGTTGAGTATCTCCAAGGGAGTGGGTGAAATAGTGTCTCCTGCCTCTAAGAAGGAATTGCAACATTTCCCAGAAATCTCAGAAGAAAGCCATGCCCACCCAGAGATCTCATTGGCTATCTCCAGATTGACAGTCTAGTGTCTACCCTCACATTCTTAATCCTCAAGTTGATACTAGATTAGGTAACTGCCACACAAAGGATCTTCTTTCACACTCAACAGCTTTATAAGACAAAAAAACTGGGTAATCTTTTGCTAGCATGTATATAAAGATTGCAAAGTTGGAACTACATCTTGAAAAAAAGCAAAACCCTCTCACAATACTCTTCAGTGAATAAAAAATTCAGTCACACCTCTGATTTCCAGGGTTTCACCATAGAAGGTAACACTGAGTTGTAAAGAGATCACTGTTAAATGCCCTGTCCTCAGCCCTTATGCTCCCTCTCCATTGAGAAAAATTGGTGAGAGCACTGGAAATATGAAGTTACAATTTATGATCTCTATCCATGAAATATACATTTATGAAGTTCTTAGCCACTGGACGAGCAATCCAAAAGTTTACTCTTTAAATTGAAGGACACTTTACAAACCATTTAAAATGTTAAGCAAAAGATCACCATCAACTTTGAAGAATAAATTCAACGATTGTTTTGCTCTTTTTTTTTCTTACATCACTGCCCTGGAGGGAGTAGGAAGGCCAGCCTTGCTCCTGGAGAGCTGCTGCTGGATTTGAACTGTCAACCCTGTGGGCCGCAGTCCTGCACACAACCACTAAACCAACAGGGTTCAACTGATTGTTTTGCTCTTAAACATTACAAAATCCTGCTAATTATGTAACAGAATGAGAGACACAGAATCAAAGCTTGGTTTGGTAAGAGATAGACAGTCACAATAGTAATAATAATAATAATAATAATAATATATAATCTCATTGCCATTGAGGCAAGATGACTCATAATGACTCTCTAGGACCTACTGTCTCTGTCATTTCCCAAACTGTTAGCCCTTTACTGGAATAGAAAGCCCTGTCTTTCTCCCAAGGAGCACCTGGTGTTTTTTAGAGTGACAGCTCAACTCCTAACCAGTACACCCCCAGCGTGGCTGTGGAGTACAAGGTCAAGATATCTTTGCTTTCACCAAGCATGATGTTTCACTCTAGGAATGATAGTAGTCTTTTAAAAATGCAATCAGTTGGAAAAGATGATGATCATTAGGATTTAAAAGCAATAACAATTAAAATTGCTGTTCTTAGTAGAACCGGCGTTCGGCTAAGCAATTAGAGGAACAAAAGAAGTCATGCCATCTGACCTATAGTAACTCTAGAGGACAGAATAGAATCATCTTTTTGGGTTTCTGAAGCTGTAAATCTTCACGGGAACAGAAAACCTCAACTTTCTCACACAAAGAAAGTGATAAGGAATAAGAAAATGAAATTGAACTAGCTTCCCCCATCTCTTCAGAACACATTATTATGTATTAAGAACTGCTGGAACCCTCATTCACTGAAAACAATTTGCATTGTTTTGTTACCAGTCTTACTGAGTTTCCTAACATTTATATGAAATCAGTGCTTAGCTAGGGTGTTGTTGCTGTTAAGAAATACAAATGTGTTCATTGTGAATACCTGGTTTATAGCAGGCAATCAATGACAGTGGAAGCTCAAATTCCATTTTCAGGATCCACGCACAGATCAAGCCTCTGCTAAATCCCCTCTGACAATAGTCATGGCATGAGAGTAACTTGGTTGTTACACAGAAAGCACTGTAAAGTTGACTATGGCAAATGTACTTAGGCTAGAATGTAATATTTTATCATTTGATCTTCCTTTGGGCCAGTTTTAAAGCTGATTCTACTATTTTCTTTTTTAAGTACACATCGTTTAAGCTTCTGGGAAATCCCTCTGAAGATAGAGCAAGGATGTGAATGCCCTTGATATCATGCAGAGTGCTTTATCATAAATGCGATTTGTTTAAAATTAACACCTTATCATCTGCTTTTCATTTTGATTCCTTTTGCATTACTCTAATCTTTAATATTTATTTCAACTTTATTTTAAATTGGAGTTTTTCCCTGTTTGATTTTGTGATTGTTGTTCACATGTGGTTTCATATGTATTTCTGTAAGTGAAATCCAAGATAGGTAAATAGAGGCAATCACTGGGTTAAGGGTTTCTTGAAGGTAAGCCAGGGTAGCATGGGGTGAGCTAATAACAGTGAGCACAGAAAAGAAGAAGATGTCCTGAAAGCAATGAGCCAATGGGTCTTGGAGGCTTGGGGTAAGGGACAGTGGGAAAAAGGAGGGTGGGGGGCTGTCAATCAACCTATAGACAAGGAAAAAACAAGTGAACTAAAATCAATGGAGCGAAGGACGTGGGATACCTAGAAGGGCTTAATCAAGGGCAATTTAACAGGGAGGACTCACTAAACCTTAATGAAGCCTGAATATGATGATGGGACAGGGGGAAAGTAAAAGGAAACAGAGGAAAGAACCAGGAGGCACAGTCCATTTCTAGGGGTCTAAATATAGACATGTACATATGTAAATATACTTATATATAATGAGAGGGAAGTGTATCTATGTACTTATATCTACATATTAAGAATTAAGATAGCAGAAGGAAATTGGGCCTGGACTCAAGTACTCCCTCACCACAAGAACACTTCACCTTCCTGACAAGATCACTGAAGAAAAAATGAGTGAACAAGTAAATGTGGTGAAGAAAGCTTACGGTGTCCAGCTATCAAAAGATATAATGTCTGATGTCTTAAATGTTTAAAGAGAAACAAACAGTCATCTAGCTGAGAAGCAATAAAGACCACATTGAAGAAATCTGTGTAAACATGAGGTGTCAATGGGGTAAGGTATCAGGCATCTAAGATCCAGAATACAATTATGTGAATTGAGAGATGGGGGATAAGGAAATGAGGAATGGAGACCCAAACCATAAAAGGGTCACAAAGAAAAATGACCCAGTCAGGTTGTAGTATAGCATCAAGGAAACACACAACTCTCCTCTAGTTCCTTAATGCTTCCTCAACCTCCCACTATCATGACCTCAATTTGACCTTACAATTCAAATTAGGCTAGAACATGCACACTGCTACAGATACATGGAGTCCAGGATAGATAACCCCCTCAGGTCTAACAATGAGACTAGAGATACCAGGAGGATTAGGGGAAGGTGGATGGAGAAAGGGGGAATCAACCCCAAGGATAAACATATAGCCCCCCTCCTTGGGAAATGCATAACAGAACAGTGAGTGAAGGGTAACAAAGGATCATGTAAAATATGAAAATAATATTCAATAACTTACCAAGGGTTCATGAGGGAGGGAGGGCTGGGAGGGTTGAAAACTGTTAACAAAGGCTCAAGTAGAAAGCAGATATTTTGAAAATGATTATGGCAACCTATATACAAATGTGCTTGACACAATGGATGAATGTATGGATTATGATAAGAGGTGTAAGAGCTCCCAATAAAAGTATTTAATTTAAAAAAATATAAAACCTATAATCCATGTTTCAGTCTGGGTAGACTAGAGAAACAAATCCATAGAAGTCTTATGTGTATAAGAAAAAGTTTCATATACAAGAGTAACTGTACATTGAGAAATACCCCAGCAGAGATCAAGACATTGTAATGGGTAGCTTTGTTATGCCAACATGGTGACAGAAGATTGGTAGGTCTGTTGTGACAGCATAGCCAATGAACACACAGGATGAATTGAAGGGCAGAGGTAGGAAGGACTCAGCGAGTCCCGCCTTCTCTTTTGCTTTTGTATTCAGACCTGCTAGCTGCGTTGTTCCTCCTGTGCCTTGTCCTCCAAGCAATACTACCAGTGGGACACTTAATTGTGGACTGTGGAGCTGTGAGTTGAGGTTCCTTCAAGTCCTACTCCGCCACGCTCCTGGGACATACATCTCTTGAGCTAGGGACTGTTGGACTCTGTCATCTGGCTGACTGTTGGTGACCTGCTCTGCTGTTTGCTGCCTGTGACCAGAGAGCCTGAATTGCTCTACAGAGGACTACTCAGCGGCTCTCAAGACTTGAAGGACTACCAGTCTTCTAGCTGTCTCACACAAGTGAGTTGCACCGAGCAATCTGTACTGCTTTATAGATAGTTAAGTGTTTCTTTCTTATCTTATATACCCTTCTCTCTATATAAATATATAAAGAGAATGACTAGTGTCTTGGTTTTATTTCTCTAGAGAACACTCTCTGATTTATAGCCCCCCTCTCTGGGAAACGCAAAACAGAACAGTGAGTGAAGGGTAACAAAGGATCATGTAAAATATGAAAATAATATTCAATAACTTACCAAAGGTTCCTGAGGGAGGCTATATTAACCCATATGCCCAACAGCCGTCTATAAAGCCCTCTTCAGATTCATGAAACATAGGCGATGACACTGACTGCAGATCACAGGCCAGGGTCTTTGGACCCAATGGAGTAGAAGCACCTCAGTGCTGGTAGGGGGTCTCCTGGTGGTTCCTCCAGTGTTCAGGGCTCAGGGTCCATCAGCTGCCATGTGTCTTGCCAGTTGCCATGTCTCCCAAGGAGTCAGCCTTGTGTCTTGTCAGTAGAGCGTCTTCAAGGGACTGAGGACTGAGTGTCTCATTTCCAAGGGGGAAATTCGATTGGATTTCCCAGAATTCTCAGGAGGAAGTCATGTCCACACAGAGATATCATTAGCTATCTCCAGATTGACAGGATAGACTCTACCTCTACACTCTTAGTCCTCAAATTGACATCAGATTAGGTGACTGCCACAATACATATGTCCTGATAATAATAAACACCTATGTTACTGGCTTATATAAGTACAGTACTTTCTACAGTTATTTTAATGTAAACTTCCCCTATTGACAAATAAAATGTTTACCATATTAAAAAAAACAGAGAAAAGAAATACAGTTATGGGTTTTTCATTCCTATCATGAATGTGCCAGACATGTTCTATGTTATAGAAATATAAGGAGAAATGCAGAATAAGGGAAGTCCCCTAAAACTCCTTAAACCTACATATTTAAATTCACAACTTTAGAAGTTATAATCATTAGAGTTAAATCTGAATCACATGATTGAATATATGTTTTAATATAGTTAAAGTCAGAGTATTGCAAAGAAGAAGGGAAATGTGCAAAGGTTTAGAATTGCTTCAGCTAAAGAAAAAAAAATTTTTAAACTCAGTTGCTCCTTAACTTCTTTAATAGAAGTTCCTGGGGGCATTGCTAGCTATAGTTATGTAATGACAACAGAAGGGAAGTAGGGGCACTAGACATTCTTGACTGGTCAGAAAAGCAAATATAAGAAGAACCTTGGGAAAGAGTAGATTTTGGTGAGGGAAGGTAATGCTTTTCCTCAGATGTCTCTAAAATCCACCCATCAGCTACTTATTGCTTGTCATCTTGACAAAAATAATCAAAATATTGCTTATGGAAAAAAAAGCATCAATAATTAGAACTTGGGCCCTTAAGCCTCTGGAAGGGAAATGATAAGAAAGCCCATATAGTATGCAAAGCAATGGGACAATATTTAAGCAGGTAATTTTAAGACTAGTCACTTCTTCTCTCAGGGGACCTGGTTGCACTGTTTTTTGGTTTTGGGTTTTTTTTTTGGTTTTTTGGTTGCACTGTTATTGAAGATAGACTATAAGGTGAGCAGTTCAAACCCACCAGCTCCTCTCGCGTGAGGAAGAGAGGAGAGGGATCTCTGCTCTCGTGAAAGTGTGCTGTGGCTCTCATGAAAGTGTGCCTCTGAGTCATTTCGGACCGCAAACTTCCCTAAGCGCAGCAGAATGAAACACTGCATGGTCTTGCGCCCGCTTTACAAGTGAGCCTATTGCTGCTGACACTGTGTCAACCCGTCTCACTGAGGGTCTTCCTCTTTCCTAGGGCCCTTCCACCTTGCCGAACATGATGGCCTTCTCCGGGTCGCTACTGACAACATGTCCAAAGTACCTACGCGGAGTCTCTCCACCCATGCTTCTAAGGAGAACTCTGTCCACACTTCTTCCAAGACAGATGGGTTTGTCATGTGAGCAGTCCTTTGCTACTCTGAACATTCTTCTCCAGCACCACAATTAGAATGCATGCATCGATTCTTCTTAGGTCTCTATATTCAGGATCCGAAGCTTGTGTGTCTGTTTGACACCTGTATGCAAGTTTTCAGACTTTCCTGTCAGTTTGTTGAACTGTGGTAACATAAAGCTTTACAGCCTAGGAGACCATATATGGGATTGCTATGAATCAGAATCTACTTGATTACCATGAAGTTTGAGTTTATTTGTTCTCTTATATGTATGTTAGCAAACCTTAAATAGCTTTATTATTGTATATATTTGCACAAAACCAGCACTCAATTCTCCCCAATAGGCACATTAGTCTAATAATCAAATAAATCTTTCCCTTATGCTGATTTGGCT